>PVKE010008712.1:0-39554 GCA_004027555.1 Craseonycteris thonglongyai
ATCCAAAAAAACTGGGAGAGGAGTCCAAGAAGTTTTAAATTTACTTTTGCCCTGGGGTCACCTTTGAAAATCTCACTGAGCTGGGGCTTAATTTGGTGAGGGGCATAATCCCTGGGTCACAGATTCCACACAGTCTTAAGAAAGACGACAAGTAATCCCCATTGAGGAATTATACACTGATAGCTAATATTTCTAGAAACCATGAGGACATTGCCATATTTTAAGCATTAAGAAATGAATCCCTAATCTCTTGTTTTTGTTTCCCACAGTGTGCAATTGTCGGGGAGGCCCATGTGACAGTGTAACCGGAGAATGCTTGGAAGAAGGTTTTGAACCCCCCACAGGCATGGACTGCCCAACCATAAGTAAAAATAACAGTACATGATTGACTAACCCCACTTTCTCTAATATGCTGCAGGTGTGGGATTAAGAGCTATGCAATAGCTCTTCTTTCTCTCTAGAAACTGCCTGAGTTTCACCCTTGGCTTTAACCCTGTCTGTGCCTCAACCAAATGAACTCTGAACAAAAAATACTCAGTGGTCTACTTCATTCCAATTGGCAAATAAGTGATTTACATTTAAACACCTCAGTTTTAGAAACCTCATTTTATCAAGTCTTTAAGTTTAGCATCTTACCTCATAGGCAAAGGCAAATTCTGAAACACAATACCCAGTGACTAAATTCATTTTGGCTCCTTCTCTTCAAGTCCTCAGATAATATGATATACAGATAATGCTTTACAACACTGGGAAAACTGAGGTACCAACAGTTTTAAACAGCTTTTCCAAAATCACTCCAAAGCTGAAGTGGCACCAGAAATAAAAGTTGGGCCTTATGAAAAGGAGCTGCCATCTTTATTTCCACGATTTCTCTGTCACTCCTGTCAATCAAATCATGAGCAGTCCTGACAGTGCAAGGACCTGCTGAAACATTTCAAAACAAATGCCAGAGCTAGTCTTAATGACTTTTCAAGAATCCTCCAAGCCCTTAGTCTAGAATAGTCCATGATGATTCTTAGACAGATTCTTTGCCTTAGAAAGTCTTTTATCTATAAAGTAATTAATAGCTACCTTTAAGTAGAGTGGTTTAAAGACTATTTTAACATTAGGTATCTCCTCCCCCAAACAAAAGTATCTTGACCTCTCAGTCCCTCTGAACACAAGAGATTAACAACGAGTCACATCTTAGAAGATGGCACCGAATCTGAGGCACGAGCAGGGCAAAGTTTACACACTGGTGGCATAGGCGGTCTCCTAAGCAAGGTTGCTTTAAGGACATCAAGATGCCTGCCTGGCCTTCTGCATCTTCCCCCACAGGCTGAGGTGCAGGCTGCAGGCTGGGAAGTCATTCCTTTGAGACAGCATATGAGTAAGGTCATGTTAGACTTCAAGTAACAAATTAACATATTAACAACCATTAATACTTTAATCTCCATTCATCATTTCTCTAAAAGAGCATAGTCTATGGAGAAAAGAGATTGAGAACAGGAAAATTTCAAAGAGTGCCCTTGTGGGTGTGCCCCCCAGGAGGGCCTTGGGCCCCTGAGAGGTGATGGCAAGGGTTAGAGGAACTCATACATGAAACACAGGAAGCAATGAGAAACCCTGGCCTACCTACCACGTGTCCAGGTTCACCAGATATCAGGGAGCAATACGCACAGTGATGTCCTACAGACCTTCTGCTAAAGTGTTCATCCAGACAGGTCAGGCCATGGCGAGACGCTGAGCCACCCCTGGGTGAAGCAAAGGCGTGTTGCTAGCACCTGAATTCAGATGAGAAAAGCATATAGGAAAAGAGAGAGGTGTCTAGCAAGTAGAAAGTCATCTAAAGGGCTGTCCAGCTCTAAACAAGAGTATAAATGAGGGTTGTCTTTATCCACACCCATCTCAGATGGTTGCCCTTTGGTGCTGGCTTTCTGTCTCAGTTCAGTGCCTAGGGTTCACCTAACCCACTTTCCCTGTTGCATGTGGTATTTGGTTTTTTTTGTTGTGTTGTAAGTGGGGATGGTGCTTGATGTACAGTTTGGCTCGTTTTAGGCAACTCCACTTTGAGAGTAAGGACTAGTTCTGTGACCTAGAATAGCTCCTCAAGAAACAAAACTAAAAATAGTAGTAACTAAAGAAGTATGATAATGACCTACTGAAAGCAGCATGCTACCCAGCTGACTCTCGATTTTGAAGAAAATCCCATGCCCATTTTCCCTCTAGGCTGTGATAAGTGCATCTGGGATCTGACTGACGACCTTCGGTTAGCAGCGCTCTCCATTGAGGAAAGCAAGTCGGGGCTGTTGAGCGTGTCATCTGGTGCTGCTGCTCATAGGCACGTGAATGAACTCAACTCCACCATCTACCTCCTCAAAGTATGCAGGAATGTTATACCTTCTGCGTTTTTATTCTGTTTTCACAGGGCTGCTCCTAGTAACCCCTATCCCTTTTGGTATCTGAGGCCTATGGCTATATGATATGATATGATATGATATTAATTATATTTATTATATTTAGAGTGTTAAACCTAGGAAATTATGAAAAGTTGATTGTAATTGTGAGCTTCAGCCTAAACCAAAAGCTGCTATCTATAAAAGAGGTCAATATAGAACACAAAATTACTAAAAACTAGTATCTATGTACAAAATAATTAAGGGAAGTAAAACACTCTTATGTCCTTGGTGAAGCTGTACATTAGTTATTCAAGTAATTACCACAAACTTACCGTTATTTTAGCCTCAATTTGCAATGTTTCTGTATAAACTGCTCTCTGTCTCTCATTGTCTCTCTCTTTTTCTCTCTCCTTCCCTCCCTATCTCTCTTGTCCTTACCTTTTCTTTTCACTGTCATATTTTTTCTTATTTTCCCATTCACAAGCACACAACATTCTCACATGCTCTGTTTCTCCTCATAGCTCTAGTGGTTAATTTCTAAAAAAAACAAGTTAAAGGCAGGCAACAGTCAAAAACAGCGAACTGTAACAGTGCTTGTATATCTAAGCTTTCTTCCCTTCAAATAATGAGCTTCTATCACAACCAACAGATATCTTTTAAAACAATAATAATTATCTGAAAGAACAATAGATTCAATACCAGTATGCTTTTTTGACTTTGTTAATCAATTTAGCATAATAGTCAAGAGGACAAACTTTGAATCCAGTTTTTTTCCATTCAAATCCCTGTTCTGACACTTACAATGTGACCATGGTAAGTTATTTCAACCTGATTATTCTTCATTTTCCTCATATGGAATTGAGGATAATTATTGCATCATCTCATTGGTTGTTGAAAGAATTCAGTGACATATAGAAAGCACTTAGAACAGTATCTAGCATAGTAAGTGCTCATCACTCTACTTTTTGGCGGTACAAATGATATTTACATAAATTGGCCAAATATGCAAAGTGTAAAACAAGACACAAATCATAAAATTGTAGAGCTAGATGGAATCTTAATGAGCATTCTGTTCCAAACCTAGAAATCATTCTTTTTCAAACTCACCTGTTTGGACATATGAAGGCACTAATTCCCAGACCAGACCTCTTGGTACTCGAATTCTCTTTCCTTATTAGCGCAACTTCAAGATTAGGTATAATTATAGCTACCAGGAAGCCAGAGCCAAGATTGAAGGGTTTACTCCAAAATAATCCAAGTAAAGCTACTTTTGTACCAAACTCCTCAAAAATTAAGAAAAGAAAAAGATAAAACAGGCAAATGGTCTGAAATAGACAGAATTGTCATCCTTATACCAAAAAAGGAAAAATAAATTTTTAAACTTCACCTACATTGATCCAGGTATGTTGATCATTTCCTCTAAGGCCTTCCAAAAATGACATTTTAAAGCTCAGACACCACCAGTCTGTATCGTGCCTTTGTTCAAAGTAGAAAAAGGCACCCTTTCCCCAGGGACAGCACACCCCAAGAAAAGGTTTCTGCAGAATTTCAGCCCCTAGGGCCCTTGGAGCATTCATGCAGACCCCAGTCTTTATACCAGCCTGCAGCAGCCTGTGGAAAAGAGGCTTACGTTCTACTGTGAGTCCTCTTACACTTGGAAGAGTTTCATATATATTTTTATAAACCTGGTGTGTATATCTACTGATTATTTTCAAAATATTTTTTTTCATAGACAAAATTGTCAGAAAGAGAAAACCAGTATGTCCTAAGAAAGATACAAATCAACAACGCTGAGAACACAATGAAAAGTCTTCTGTCTGATGTGGATGAATTAGCTGAAAGGGTATGTATTCATTTTCTGGCACTACCTTCAGAGAAGGGATTTATCTCATGTGAGCCTAGCTAGTCACAAACAACTGAGGCTTAACACAGCCCAGAAGAAATGTAGCGACCTAAGTACCTTAAAATAAATCAAGGAAAGACCTCGGGAGAAAATTAATATACTCAGTCTCTAAAGTGTCTTCCCATTTTGATTGGTTTCCTTCAAAAACTGTGTATGAGGAATTTTCACTGTATTTGCTGCTAATTAATACGGTTGATATATTTTTCAATTAGGATAGTCGTTTAAATGTTTGTCTTAGCATTTTATGGCTAATAGATATAAAGCATTCAGAAATAGGCTTTGTTATACAGAATATAGAACTTAAATTTTTGCTAAAGGATGCCTTAAATAATAAAAGTAAAGAGGAGATATTGTGCTGAGAAAACAATGTTGCTATTTGGCAGGGAGAAAATATTCACTTTTGACCCTTTCCTATGCCATATGCTAAAACAAAATTCCTGACTGATTAAAGACTTGGGTTTAAATCTGAAACTTACAAGAAAAACAGAACTAAATAATTATTAAAGTTTGAAAAGAAATAATACACTTAAATATAACATGAGGAATTATAATTTAAAAGTTAATAGATTTGACAGGATAAAATTTCAAATAGCCAGGAAAACAAAATGAAATGAAACACTTGTCTCAGAAAATACTGAGGGAAATATGACTTGTAAAAGCTCTCAGAAATTAATAAGAAAAACATTAAAACTTGAGCAGAGTCAATGTGAAAGATTTTTAAATACAGCCCCCCCCCAAGCATCTAACAGAAAACTATCCATCCTCTGTACTAATAAAAATATATAAATATGTATATATGCAGCTAAGCCACAAGACGACATATTTAACACATTAATATATTTAACGTGTTTTTTACCTGGTTATGTTCCACTAGTGCTGCACAGAGTACTCTGGGATTTCTGCTTTTCTATACTAGTGTTGGACATTATGAACTTCTGAAGTTCTGTTCAAAAGCAATTCTCATTTTCTACAAAAATAAAGGTTAGAGTAACTGATAATCTTTTTGACCTTAGTGCTCTTAAACATGTAACAGATTAAGCTTCAAAAACTGAGTTACTCTAATTGGACCCTTGGAAGATTCATCTACTTTGAAACGCATGTGAAAATTATGTTCTTCATTCTCAGGCAATGGCACCTATTAATCCAACCATGAGCATTCAAGCATTTGATGAGCAATGAGATTTCTTAAGTTTCAAAGACGATACCAAGAAATCTTTGTGAAAAACTCATCTTATTTCATTTTGGTATCATCGTTGGAACTTGCCAAAAGTGTCTCAATTCTCGAGGAGATGTTTTCACCAGAATTTGTTTCTCTCACAGTTCAGACACAGAGTTACTGATCATTTTGTTGTACAGGTTTTCCACTTTTAATGTTAAATGCAGGTTTTCACAGGGAAGAAATAATGAAAGCTTGAAAGTAACATCCCAATAGAAAAGGCTCTGGGGCACAAGAACACACCGCCAAAGCAGAAGGTTGATGATAAAGCTACTAGAACATTCACCCAGCTGTTTCCATTGATTCTTACTGAAAATAACGTTCTTCTGACTATTTCAAAAGTTCTGAGGCTGCAAGAACTTGCTAAAACTTCTCAAAACAAATATCCAGGGCCGGTCTTAAGGATTTCTCAAGCATCCTCCAGGCCCTTAGTCTACAAAAGTCCATGACTGATTCTCAGCAGGACTTAAGAAAATCCTTGTCTTAGAAAGCCTTCTATCAAAGTAACTAATGTTGGAAAATCCTGCAGCCCTTTTCCACCCCTACTTCTCGGAATCTCCTAAACAATGCTCATGCACTTGTGTTCACAAATACCCACTACTCAAAGCGACCTCACTTTTGCCATTGCTGATCATACCTGTGATGAAAATTCCAAAGACTACATCAAGACTCTACTCCCTGATGTTCCCAACGTCACCATGCTAAAGTCAGGACAGTGCTAGGCCACAAGCAGAAGTGAAGATAGCGGTCCTGTCCACTCAGTGTTGCCCTTGCCATCTGGGTCTTGAAGATACACTGTAGAATACCAAGTCACAGAGCTCAGTCTCCACAGCCTGGCTCAGGAAGGTGCTACACCATCCCCTCTACATCTCCTCCATCTCCTTTATCTCTTCCCTACTCCTTCAGCCACAGCAAAGGCTCCCTGCATATCAGCACCTGCAAAGAGATCTGTAGGACTGGAAGAAAAGTAGGTCACCTGCACGCATCAAGAGCACCTGAGCCTCATTTCTCATTTTGACAAAAAATCAAGACAAAAATAAAAATAGATTTCAATTCCAAAAGCATCACTTAACACCTGGTATATGCCAGTTATTGTGCTAGGATGTGGGGACACTGAAATAAATATAATAAGGCTCCTGCTCTCGAGGGAGAGTCTAATTAGACAAACATACATGTAAAAAAATATTATAACACCAGCATTTAATAACAGAGGCATGGTACAGGTTAAAGAGCTAACTCTAAGAAAGGAAGAATTAACTCTTCCCACAGGAGTACATTAGGGGAGCCTTCTCAGAGAAGATGAGCATTGCCCTGTGCATTGAGAAATTACTAAGACTTTTCAAGTACTTCCGAGCAAGGAGAAATTACCACAAAGCAGAGAGATGTGAAGCAACATCATGTATTCTTGGGACTAGAAGAACGTTGGTCTAGGCCTTTCAGAAGATTAATTGTAAGGCAAGGAGCAGGAGATAATGATGAAGTTCTCAGAGGCCTGATCATAAAGAACTTTGCCTACCATGCCAGGAACATGTGAATTTAATCCAGTGGACTTTGGAAGGCATCGAAGCATTTACCTAGAACAATTAGCTGATCATATTTGAAATTTCAGAAACACTCCTCAGTAGCAATGACAGCTTGCTGAGTAAAGGTTCTGAAGATAGGGATACTAGTTAAAAGACTGCTGCAGTTGTCTAAATAAGAGTAGTTGCTCTCTTCCTTGTCCATTTGAAGAGAATTTGTGAACAGGGATCCACTGACACTATGGTAGTTGTGCACGGGAAGAAGACCAGAGTAGCAAATGGAATAAAAACTCTTTGGTGACCAATTGGCTGTGAGGAATAACAGGAGGAAAGCTCTCACTTGGAGAAATGGAAGACTAAGACTAAACACACAGAATGGATTACTCTGGGCATTTTAAGGATGAGGTATCATACATGCTCAGAAAGCTGTAAGGGATTTGAGTCTGTAGCTCAGAGAAGAGGTCAAGGGTGGCATCAAGAATAAGATTCATCTTATTTTCTGGATCATCTAATTTTAAACTGACTTCAAATTTCGTGTCTCTGGCATGCATTAGAAGAAGCCGAGAGGAAGATAGGAATTGGATGACACACCACAATGACTCAGAACACAATGTCCTTTCAGAGAACCAACTGTAGGGAAGGGACTGAGGGCTGCATTACTGTTGCACAGGAAGCTTTGTATGGAGGGGTCTTTGGACTTTCCTGATAAAAAGCCTCTAGGGCTTGTTTGCTATGATACTATTTCTCCCTCCTGAGTAAGGGCTGCTTACATGCATTATGCCTGGGAAGTATAGAAACATTTCAGGTAAAATCATAGCATAAACCTCCAGTTTAAACACTGGATGAAAAGAGAGAAATTTGAAACAGCCACTTCCCTGTCCTGCAGAAATTGTGCAATGGGTCTACCAGCACTCTGTGTGACAAATCATCCTGCCATCCACTCAGGTACTGCAGTACTTTGTGACAGAGTGGAGCCAGAAAAACACCAGATGAGGCAAGTGGGCATCTACCAAATGCCAGACATTCTCCTCTTAAATATAACCCCTGAGTCAATCGTTCTCATTCCAAATGGAAGTGCACATTCCTCATGTCATCTACACAGGCCAGTGTCCTGGTCTTGAAATATTTTTTTGATCTGCTTCTGCCCTCACACACAGTACTGCACACATGCACATGCACCCACACACATCCTCTCTTCTGAAGCCATATTTGAGTTGGGCTTTCATTTTGACCAATATTATGTGGAATCTCTGAAGCAGATGCTTTGAAGTTGAGAGAATGGAGTCAGCTTCTTGAAGAAGAGCACCATTCACTCTTTAGTTTTAGCAGCTATTTGTACACAAGTGCTATGAGTGTTGATGAAAATCTGGAGTGCAACACTGGAAACAGCATTTAGCCATGAGCATAATCCTTTCAATCTCTGTAGTAATTCAGTTTCAGCAGTGGTTGGACCACCCAGGAGCCACCGGCTGATGGAGCATTTCAAGATCTGCCTACTTGACTATTTTGCCTTTGAATCTTTAAGCTCTTTACTCAGCAAAATGTCAAACTGATCAGCAGACATGAATGACTTCCTAGTCTGGCATCTTGAGATGCAGTAAAATTCAAAGTGTAAATTTTCTATGAAAGGTGGTTGGTCTGGAGTGAACTGTGACTGATGGCATAGAAATGGTATCTAATTTCATAGCTTCCCATAATCCTAAAGCTGGACATGACATCAGCCTTCATGCATGGTTTCTGGGACCATTTTATATGGCATAGAAGTTTCACATGCCAGGGAAATTTATGTTTATGGAATACATTATTCCCACCCACCACGCATACACACATATAACATTCCCTTCTTGTAAATTTACTCTGGTGTTTATATGGATTATTTATAGGAAAATCAAGTCTCAAGAACGAGCCAACTGGCTCAGAAGGAAAGCGTGGATACCATTAACCATGCAACTCAGCTGGTAGAACAAGCCCACAATATGAGGGATGCGATCCAAGGTAAACATGTTCTCTTCTGGTTCAGCTTAACGTGAAGGAATCATTCCTGTTATTAACATCAATAAAAAATAATACCCACTGTTAGTGCTTATGATGTGCCAGGAACTGTTCTTAGAGTGTTATAGGTTTGAACTTACATAAGGTTTGAACTTCAAGTTTGTTTATCTGAGATTTCTGAGTACTCATCCCCACTTCCAATCTGTTGGTTTTCAAGAATAAGTGTACTGGGGAAGCCAGGATGGCTCAGCTGGTTAGGTGCTTTCTTTGCAGCCCTGGGGACCAAAGATCAAATCCCAATCCCGGACCGTGCGGACTCATATGTTGAACTGGGGTGTGCTTCCCATACGAGAGGCCCCCAGTTCAGTTCTCGACCCTGAGGCTCAAAGGGGCATGCCTCCCATAAGGGAGGCTCCCAGCCCAGTTCCTGCCCTGCGCTGCCCCCTGTTCACCTGTGTGGAATGAAACCATATCTAAAACTGATGATGTACAACTATGGAGATTGCTTTGGGCCCTCCCCCTTCTCTCCATCTCTCTCTGTCTCTGCCTATCTCTATCTCTGTCAAAAACAATAAAATAAACCTTAAAAAAAGAATAAATGTTCAGAGTCTCTCCCTTTTCAGACCTTTCACAGAAGTGGAATGCAAATGTAATTTTCCAGTAGAGGAACTGCATGCTGTGGTGTCTCTAAAGTGTAAGATTTGAGTAGGAGTCACATTTTTCTCAATTCCTTGCAGTGAAAACATTGCTGTTCAAGGGGTAGTGAACTGGCCTCTAACCCAAATTGTCCTGACCTGTCTCTATGATGCTCTTTCCCAAGAACCAGGCAGACAACTGGCTCTGATCCCTAATCCAGAAGAAAAACAGGGAGGGGGCATGTGAGATTTCTTTGCCCTACAATATTATGGTAGATTTTACCTTCTCCCTTGAAGGCTTACTTATTGGCTCTAACCTCTGAGTAGTGCAGGCTGCATTTTAAAGACTATCTTCATAGTACACTAAAAATCAGCTTTCATTTACCAACAGAAAACAGGTGATTTTATGTTCTAAGATAAAGAGAAAGTCCTTGGGTTACAGTCTAAGATACAGCTTGTGTGTCCTTCTAGTTTTTCTTATTATATATATTAAGAGCTAGATGGTAATATGAAGTGCATCTCAGGGCACAATGGCAGTAAAGGGACTCACAATGAGAGAGTCATATCTTTATACTGAGGGATAGGGAGTATATTCCAAGAAAAGGGATATACCAAGCCAAGATTACTTATTTGCTCTATTTCCTTTGATGCCTATAATGCACAATAAAAACAAATGTTATGCATTTGAAACTCTGCCCATTCTCATCCTCATTATTGCATGCTTTTGCATCTACAAATAAAATATTCTTTTTCTATAACATTTTAGAGTTACTACTAATTTTTTCTAAAAGTAGAATTGAACTTAGATTAACTGACCATGTCTAATTAAGAAATAAATGTTGGAAAAGCCGAGATGGCTCAGCGGGTTAAGCGCTCACTTTGAAGCCCCAAGGACCAAGGATCGAATCCCGGCTCTGGCCTGTGTGGACCCATATGCTGAACTGGGGTGTGCTTCCCGAATGCAGTGAGGCCCCCAGTTCAGTTCAAAAATTAAAAAATAAATAAAAATAAAATAAAAATAAAGAAATAAATATCCCTCTTTGCTGCATATAAAGCCAGCATCCCAGTAAGCCATTCAGAGAAAATAATTCACCTTTGCTGTTGCAACTCAACTTCTGTTTCTAAAGTGCTTCATTAGGAAAAAATCTAAACCCTCTTATTTGACCCTTTAAGTATAGGAAAAGATGATAAATTATAAGAGTAATGCCAATGGGAAACAATAATTTACATTAGTTTTTACCTTTTTATAATAATGTATAAACAGTCTCCAAACACCCAAGGCAAAAAATGTTATTGTCTGCATTTCCTTTTTCTAATCTATACAAGACATGGCTAAAATAAAATAGGCCAAAATTGTAAATATAATATTTGTATCAAAATGTCAAAGAATTCAACTTTGCAAGTGCTAGTTCTAAAGAAAAAAAAATACTTATGTTTAGTTTGTTTCAGGAGTTAGTATTTTAGACTTTACTTGAAAAGTAAATGTTTAATCTCTTCTTAAGGTTGTGGGTTTTTTCACATATTTTGGTGTTCCTGTAATTTATAACAGTAAAAACCTCTTCCCTCATTTATCTTCCTTTTTTCACATTTCAGCAATGCTGCACAGCCCCAATAGTGGGTCATCCCTTATTCCCAACCATCTCGAAAATAACTGCTGGTGACCTTCAAGTTATTAGCCATATAAAATACGTGCTCTGATTTGGTCTGATTTATAGGACACTACTGTTTGTTTACCCATCTTGTCAGGCCAGTTGCATAGATCATAGTAAGCCACAGACACAACGTTTCATTTATGCCAGAAAGATAAAATGCTTCCTCCAGAGCTGCCATAGCCACTTACATACATTTTATCTGATCATATGTAACTGAAAGAGGGAGTCAGAGAACTACTCAGCTCTGCTAGCATGTAGACAGCTCATCTAACCCTTTTGGGTCTCAGCAGTCCATGCCATTCTAAAAGCCTCCACCTTACTTATGGGCAGATGGTAAAAATGACCTGGAGTCAAAATGGCACAATCTTGACAAGCAGTCATACTGCAGAAGGCAAATAGCAAATAGCAACTGCAAAAAAAAAAAAAAAAAATTATATATATATATATATATATATATATATGTATATATATATGTTAATGATTTAAAAAAAATTTATAGACCTTTATATTATGCCTGGTCTGCAACACAATCTCAGAGCCTCACTTGAACAACTATAAATAGTATATACTTTGATTTTGGCTTAGAGCTTTGGTAAATCCTTGGCTAAAGTACGATTAATATCTGCAATGCAGCCTACATATGACAGGATTTACTTCAGAATGTTTTCTCCAGTTATATATTTTACATAAAAGGTTGATCAAAGACTTTAGATTTATGCACCTTAAATATTAATGCTTTTGAAACTAGACACAGCGAAAATCAGGGTAGGCTTTGTATTGGTCCCATTCCCATTCTGAGGACATCAACTGGGAAGCAAAGATTTACTTAGGTTTTACTTCTCCCTGGAATAGATGATGAACTCAAATGCCGACGTCAATATCTGCAGCGTTAACATCAGTGTGCTCTCTTCCGATGAGTCTCTCTTTCTATTTAAGGACCAGCCCTGCCCTTTGTCCCCACTCACCTATGTATTCAGTGGCATCATTATAAAATGCCTTGTCATCTCCCCGTTACCTTCTCTCATCATTTTCTTCCTTTCAGAGATCAACAACAAGATGCTCTATTATGGGGAGGAGCAGGAACTTAGCCCTGAGGACATCTCTGAGAAGCTGGTATTGGCCCAGAAGATGCTTGAGGAGATTAGAAACCGTCAACCATTTTTCACTCAACGGGAGCTTGTGGATGAGGAAGCAGATGAAACCCATGAATGTAGGTGTATTCAACTCACAAAGCTCAGCACATGTCTGCTTTCTTTGTGGGTCCAGGAGAGGGCACTGAGCCACAGACAGCATTTAGTCAAAGCAACCAATTTTCAATACTCTGTGATATTTAGAACTTACATGTGGCTTCAGGGAATCACTCAGTGCAACTTGACTACATGACTAAGATTTTTAGATCTAGGCCCAACCTTGAGCTTTTGAAATACCTGCTATTCCACAAGGAACCTGCAGAACTTTTACTCCTGAGGAAAAAAATTAGCTATTGGTGAAAACATATAAAATAAGATGGAAGGCTAATAGGAACCAAGTCCCAGAACTACAGTAAGGGAAATTATATTGAGAAGTCAGTAAAGCTACAAACCCAGCAGCATTCATGTTCTGAGGCCCATGAATAACTTTTAACCTCAATCGGAATTTAACATTTCCTTTAATGATGCGTGTAGACATCAAATCACAGTAGTATTAACAAACCTCTGAGTTGGTTTCTGTATCAGTTATCAATGACTGTCTAACAATCCACCCAAACTTATTTATTTCAAACAACTACCATTGTTTGCTCATGATTTTATGAGTTGGTAATCTGGGCTGGACTCAACAGGTCTTCTCTGCTCCGTGTGGCATGGCTGAACTCACTCACATATCTGGGGCTTTAGCTGAGATGCCTGGGCCTCTCCCTCCATGTCTTACCCTCAAAGAAACTAACCCAGGCTTGTTCATGTGGTGGCTGCCTCCCAAGAGTGCAAGAAGGTAAAGTATAAGGTCTCTTGAGGCCTACCCTTGGAACTCAACAATGTCATAGCCATTGTATTGGTCAAGACCAACCCGAATTCAAGGCAGGAGGAAATAGACTCCACTCTTAATGGGAAGAGTTGCAAAGTGTTTGTGCCCAATTTAGTCCACACAACCAACAAAAAAGTCACAGGTTTGCGTATCATATTTTAGCTGTTACTGTTATATCAAAGCATTAAGTTGATCAATAATTCAAAATTATAGTAGTTATTAGTCCCACCTTTTGTCTTGTTACTTAATGCATTGATAAAGAAGCACATATTATAGTACCAATTTGTTTTTTAATATATTAGTCTCCTTTTTAATTTTAGGTATTTTATTTTATGCATTTAAAACACATTATAATAAGGGGATCTGAAGTTTTCACTAGATTGCTAAGGGGTCTGTTTCATGAAAAGAGCTAGGAATACCTACACTAGATTGTTTTCCTACAATTGTCACTATCAACTTCTACTAGCCATTAATGGGAGTACTTTAGAAGAGGAATATTCTCAACATAAAGTCATATTACGACAGCAAACATATAAATTTGTAGAAACAGTAAGAACCAAAGAAGAACCTCAGGCCCCATTTGTGAGTTGGGTTGAGGCCAGCAGTCAGGAAGTCTGGATCTCTGATGTCACAGCAAACTGCTTCCATGCTCCTTGCCTATTTCTGAACGTAACAAGACTGCCTTGGGGAAATGGGAGCAATCATAGCCGCCTTCCACCTACTGCACACATTTTCAGCCATTTTCTTTGCTCAGCCATTAACTTGTATCTTCTACTCATAAGTGATGAAAGAAAATATAAAACCTAATCGCTTCTCGGCCTTTTGGCTAAGATCAAGTGTAGAAAATATAAAACCTGAATAACACAACTGATATTCCCTGGAGGGAAAATAAAATTAAGGCACATAGTCAGTATGCCTGTAACTTTAATCAGAGAACTAAGACATGTACAAATTATAAGAATATGAAGGCTGTCCGGAGAGTATCTAGCCACGTAATCCTCCTTATATTGACAATGGCTGGATTTTTGGGGGGACAGCCCTTACTTATGTATCATTGCCTTTTCATCTTCTTTCCACCCAAAATAATGATTTAGTTTTGACCTAAAGGAACTAACAAAAAAAAAATAGTTGGGAAAGCTGGGATGGCTCAGCGGGTTAAGTGCTCTCTTTGAAGCCCCGGGGACCAAGGATCAAATCCTGGTCCCGGCCCATGCGGACTCACATGCTGAACTGGGATGTGCCCCCAGTTCAGTTCTTGCAGGGGCCTATGTGGGAGGCTCCCGGCTCAGTTCCTGCCCTGCGCAGCCCTGTGCCCACCTGTGGAGTGAAACTATATGGAAAACTAATGTCAGCTATGGAGACTGCTCTGGGCCCTCCCCCTTCTCTCTGTCTCTCTCTGTTTCTCTCTGTCTGTCAAAAATTAATAAAATAAATCTTAAATATATATATATAGTTGCCTAGAGAGAATACAGAAAATGAATAGTTATAAACATCATTTGTCAGTAACAAGACAATTTCAATTATTTCGAATAGTAAAATTATAGTACCAGTATATTCAAATCCCCTTTATATGGCAAAATTAGTAAAATCTGGGTAATAATCAATATAGTATAATGATATGGTTTCCACATAAAACATAATCTTTATATGGAAAAATTATCTTTATAGGAAAGATAATTGAACCCTTTTGACTGATTACCATTCAGGGGCTCTGAAACCTACAAAATAGTATTATTTTTTTTTCATTACAGTTATAAAACATATGAATAATAGCTTCAATCTGTGTTGCTAAAGAAGGCACAGCCTGACAAATTTGCACCCTGCTAAATGCTGGGTGGAACGGGAGCAGACAGGAGAAGCCCAGGCTGAGTTTCTGTGTCCATTTCTTCCCAGTGTTGAGCCAGGCTGAGAGTTGGCAGCGGCAGTACAATGATACTCGTTCCCTGTTTCCTATCGTCCTGGAGCAGCTGGAGGACTACAGTGCTAAGTTGTCAGACCTCCAGGAATCCCTTGAGCAGGCCCTTGACCATGTCAGGGATGCGGAAGACATGAACAGAGCCACAGCCGCCAGGCAGCGGGACCATGAGGTACAGTGAACACTAACTGGAAATGCATTTCAGGCATATGCAGCACAAGCTTATACCAAGGGACAGTTGATATAGAATTTTTAAATATTGGAACATGTAAATATCCATTTTTTTAATTTAAATATTTGTACAGATTCATTCATGCTAAATACATAAACTTAAATGAAAACAAATAAATATTTGTACATTTTTTGCCATTCTACTTTGCTAATGGAAATGTGTACACCAAAATCAAGATGAAACCATTAGAGCTGTTTAGCTTTTGCAATGTTAAGAATATAGTTGTACTTGATGCTTGTGTCTGCATGTATGGATGTGTTGCTCTTGCGAGTGAGAAAGTATTGCACTATTCCTATGCCTAACTACTTTTTTATAGTGGAGCACTAGAACACCAAAGCAACCCACAACCATGTTTTGAAAGGATATGTATAATTTTGGGAAGGGCATGATAAGTGAATCTCACAGCCTGGCTGATCAGCAGCTACAGAGATAGGAAGTCCAATTCAAATCAAGGTCATGCAAACACAAAGAGGTGAGGAAAATCGGAGATATGGCAGTAGCTTGCAAAGGCGGTCAGCCCTCTGAAGCCAGGAGCTGCGCCAGCCCACACCTAGAGGACCGAGAACTGCTGGGGCTCACGTGTTTGCTCCGAGCAATGCGTGTACTCACAACCACCACCATTGAGAGGGGTCATCTGATAGGTAGTCATGTGCATCTTTGGACGTGTTTATAAATATTACAGTGAAAAAACAACCATGATCAAATTCACTAACTCACTTATATTTATTTTAATTGTTGACAAAACCAACTTAATTTAGGTTCTCTACCCTGATTTTCAGTCATCACTACATCTCAGTAAGTCATTGTTTTAAGTGTCCTAAAAAAGAAAAAGGAAGAAAGAAAAAGTGAAATTACATTTATCCCCACCATTTTCTAACTGGGGCACTCTCTTAATCAATATGTTTTAGAAAATAGTAGCCAGGATAGCATTCTTTGTTAAACAAATGCATGATTATCTTACACAACAAAATTATAAGTGCAACACAAAATAATGATTTTTTCAAGCAGATTTCAGGAGAGTTACTGGAAGCCATCCTTATCCTTGAATTGTTTTCTCTTTCCTACCTCCACACCTAATCAACCACAGGATTCTGCTAAATGAACCATTGCAATATTTTTGGCTCTCTTTCTTCTTTTCTATTGCTCTATAACCTCTAGTGTGTGCCCTCATTTATCAACCAAAACAGCCTCCTCCTCTCTCCTCTGTTCTTGCTCCCTTCCAACCCATCTTCTCCATGCTGCTAGAGTGGCCCACCTAAATCACTGAGTTAGTTACCTTTTGCTCTCATTGAAAGCCTTCATTTTCTCCTTACGACCTATAGCAGATAAGAATACAATTGTCAACCGTTTCGTGGATTGCAAAATAAGCTTTCAGGGTTGTAACTAGCATTTTTTGAAAAGAAAAAAGTAAAAAAGAAATGAAATAAAATAGAAAATATCAAAGTGCATCATTTGTAGTATGGTATGATTTCAATACTCTTCTGCTTTAGTTATATATGTGTACTGGGTTGCAACATAAAATACATTTTTACTCTGATTTAAAACATTTGAAAGATACTGTTGTACAGGGTAGGCTACACTGTTTCATGTGGCATGTAAGACCTGCTCTGATGGGCCCCTGCCAGTTCAACCCGTGCCATTTTGCTGCTTTACACATCTAGTGCAGGCAATATCACACTACCCGTAATCTCATCTGCCTGAAAGCAGACTTCTTTTCTCCTCCAGAATAACTCCAGGTATCACCTGAGTCAGGAGGCTTATCCCACTGTGTTGGGTTAGCAAGTTCTCTTCAGCAATCCTACAATATTCCTGTGCCCGTCTCTTTCCGTACTAAGACCATCTGTTAATGGATCTGCCTCTCCCACTCAGTTTAAGTATTTCAGTTTCACATTTGACTGTTAAACCTATAGCATGCATTAGAAAAGAATAATACCAAAATTTCAATTTTTATACAAAGCCAAAAATAACTACATGATTTCATCATTTTGATGTGTGCCAACAGTAGTATCCACCAACTAATAATTACATACTTATTTCTCTATTCTACTTCCAACCCCAAAGGGGAACGGAATGATTTTTTAAAAATCTTTATCAGATGGATATAAGAGTCTGTATTTCAAAAGTAGATTAAATACTTTTTATATTTTATTAACTGTATTGGCATATCGTTGGTCAATAAATTATATAGCTTTCAAGTATACAATTCTAAAATATATCATCTGTTTGTTGCATTGTGTGTTCACCACCCAAAGTCAAGTCCCCCACCACCATGTTTGACCCCCTTTACCCTTTTACCCTTTCTGCCTTCCTCCCTTTCTCTCTGATAACCACTACCCTGTTGTCTGTATCTGTGAGTTTTTATTTGTCTTATTTGTTCATTTGTTGCTTTCAGTTTTATATCCCACATACGAGGGAAATCATATGGTTCTGTACTTTTTCTGTCTGACTTATTTCCCTTAGCATAATAATCTCAAGATCCATCCATGTTGTCACAAATGTTTCATCATTTCATCCATATTTCATCTTTTCTTATGGTTGAATAGTATTCCTCTTTACCCAATTGTCTACCAAAGGATACATTGGTTGTTTCTACGTCTTAACCACCTTGAATAATGCTGTAATTGAACATAGGGGTACACACATATCTATACAAATAAATGTTTTCAAATTTCTTAGGTAGATATCAGAAGATTGCTGGGTTGTGTGGAAATTCTATTCTTAACTTTTTGAGGAACCTTTGTATGTTTTCCCTAGTGGCTGCACCAATCTACGTTCCCACCAGCAGTATATAAGGGTTCCTTTTTCTCCTTAGCCTGTCCAGCACTTGTTATTCCTTGTCACGCTGGTAATAGCCATTCTAACAGGTATGAGGTGGTATCTCGTTGTAGTTTTGATTTGCATTTCCTTACAAGTACTGTTTAGAGATTCTCATAAGTCAAAGCTATGCCTTCCTACCCAGGATTGATTTATATCATTTTTTCAAGAATCAGGAAACTTTTCTTTTATATGGTAAATGGATACTGAAGCATTCAGAGTAGTGCTAATTTTGTCATTTTCATAATTATTAGTTTCAAAAACTTGCTTTTGTTCAAGGTGACCATTTTTCTGTAGGAATATCTTTATTTATTTCAAAGCTAATTTTATTCATTCTGTCTAATGCTATGGGTAATAAGTGGGGAAAATCCTTTTATAGAGCATGTCATTTCCCAATTACTGGAAATGAACTTATCAGGCAGCATTATTAGCATGAGGCTTTGAAGTTCGTCTATGACCTCAGGATGTGAGCAGTGTTACCTTCAGGCAACCCAAATTCAAGAGCTTCCAGATGGGGTCATAACCTCAGACTCTGAGAGAGCTAAATAATAGCAACCTTTTTTCACTTCCCTTTCTTACATACTTTAAAATACTGACTTTGTGCAAAGCTGTAAAACTACTTTTTCTTGTACAGATAATAATTAAGCCCAGGTAGTCACACTGTATTAACCTTGATGAATATTGAGGGGAAATTGAATTTTTTAAAGTTCTTGCATTAAGATGTTCAAATGGGATTCTTTTTTGTCCCTAGACCTTTATCTTCCCCTCCTGTAGCAACGTATTTGGAGAAGATAATTTCCATTTTCTTTTCCACTAAATCAGGAAAGACTGCAGGAAGTAAGAAAGATTAAGATGAACTTAGAAAGTCTTAATGAATGTCCTTCTACATCTAGGCTTCTATAATTATTTCTATAATATCCTAGATTATATCACAACTTATATATTTCAACTACAATTAAATAACCATTTCTAAAGTAACTTCAACTCATTTTTTACTCAGATTCTAAAATTAATCTTTTACTTTTTCTCTTAATGTTTTTTTTATTCTGTGCTGCTTTCACGAAATCATTTGATGCTGCATGATATTTCTTCAGAATCACAACACCCCTGCCTCTAGAACCCAAAAGTCATGATGGAAATTAAAGCATTCATCAAAAAATATATTAGCAACTTGGGCAATTTTCCTCCTCAAAAATTTGGAGCATCTAACATGATCTCAGAGTGGGAGGAAGCAAGATCATAATTTTGTGCTTTGATAATAGGGCCATTTTTAAACTTTGAAAAGGACATTAAGATTGACTTATCAATACTTTGTTTCTTTCCAAACAAACTATTTGTGCCCAAAGTTAGCACATGATAAGTACTTTTTTGAATTAATTTATTTTCTTATTATTGCAAATATAGAGCCTACGTTCGATCTTGTATCTATAGCCCCACTTGTAGCTTATGGAGAAAAGAATCAAAAGCCCCCTCAGAAGTGTTAACTCTTTGAGATGATGACATGATAGGTAATAATCATAGCTAAGTGCTTTGAAACTCCCAAAGTGTTTGCATTTGTTATCTCTACATCAGGAATGACAAAAGTGAGCATCCGGTTGGTAGAGTACTACAAAGTCACATAGCAATTAGGTAGTGGGGCTGGGATGGGAACCCAGATCTGTCTTTGTATAAAGACAGCAGTTTGACATGGCCACTCTCCCTGATGCTTTCTCTAAAGTCACCTTCTCTTCCCTCCTCCCTTGCTCTTTCTTCCTGCAGAAACAATACAACAAAGTGAGGGGACACGTGGACAGGGTGAACGCCTCCCTGAGGACATCTTCAGACTCTCTGACAACACCTCGTGTGACCCTTGCAGAACTTGATGATATAATACAGGTAAGGACACATATGAGTTGTTCAGCTTACACTGATAGCGGTTTAGAACAGCGGCTCCGTGTCACCGAAGAATAATCAAATCCCATTCGAATCTATCAAGTTAGCTGGCATTATAAAAATAAAATCAGGTGCTTGACTTCTATGGTGGTCACTCGCCACATACAGCTACTTAAATTAAATGACTTAAAGTGAAATAACATTTTATATTGTTTTGTTTTGTTTTTCTGACAGAGAGAGAGAGACAGAGAGAGAGAGACAGAGACAGAGAGAGAACTGAACTGGGGGCACTCCCCAGTTCAGCATGTGGGTCCACACGGGCTGGGGCCGGGATTCGATCCTTGGTCCCCAGTGCTGCAAAGTGAGCGCTTAACCCACTGAGCCATCCCAGTTTCCCCAAAATTTCTTTTCTTTTTTTTTTTTAACTGAACTGGGGGCCTCACCACATTCGGAAAGCACACCCCAGTTCAGCCTGTGGGTCCGCCTGGGCTGGAGCCGGGATTCGATCCTCGGTCCTTGAGGCTTCAAAGCGAGCGCTTAACCCACTGAGCCATCCCAGCTTTCCCGAAATAACATTTTAAATGTACATTAATAATTTCTCAATCACATTAGCCGTAGCTCAATAGCGCCACATGTGGCCCGTGACTACTACATTGGACAATACAGATACCACAGAAAGTTCTGTTGGAAGTCCAGCTAGCTGTAAGTTTATTCTACTCCCTCTTTATTCATAAGCTGGCAATCAAAATCAATAAAAGTAGAAATTTTCCAGTAGAATGCAGTGAACCAACCATCACCAAATTACCGGTACTCTTAGTTCATTTTTATTACCTTTGAAAGATACTCTGATCACCATCTCACTCATTGCCTGTTTTAGCACCAAGCTCCCCGTCTTCCTCTTCATCCTTACTCTCATCACTATCCTTGGTGACATCAAAATCCAGATGAATGAGCCCACCAGGTCTCAAGCCTCCGACTCCTAGAACTCCTGCTCAACAAGCTTTTCCTCCAATCTGCCTGTTATCCCTCTTACCCAGGTCTTTCACCAATAACAATACCTCCTCCCAAATCCCAATTTCAAGCACCTTTCTCCCTGATCACCATTTTTCTCACTTAATTTAGAATGCCCAGTCCTATTCTAGCCACGTGGAGACCTCTTCCACTTTATTTATCCTACTGCTCTCATCCCCTCTCTTTTCTCCTTAAGCAGCAAAAATTATCAATAATCTTTCTTTGCAAACACCCCTAACTTTTATATCTACAGAATTCTAACCCCATGTCCCCAGTGAACCAAAGTCCCCTCAGCATCGTGGCCACAGCAATGCAGCCAACATGCCTCAATCAGTCTAGCTGGTGAATTTGCTTCAAATTAGGAACAAAGATAGTTCCTCTCGTCATTTCTCCCCAAATCTACCAGCCCACCTGCATCTGTGTCCAGACTTATACCTTCCTTCCTGTAATAAATATGAAGTGTCCCTTCTCCTGTCACAGTTCAATTGCTCCACCTATCCTCTGAATCCCATCTTTCTTCACCTTGAAAACAGAGTAGCAGGGTATGGCTCCCCAAAGCATGCCCTCTCTCTTCTGTTCCATCCAATTCTCACTCTTTACTGGATTATTACTACCAACATACAGACATGTTCTAATGCCTCCTGTCTTCAAAATTAAATAGAATAAATGCCCTTGCTTACAGTCCCTCTAATTCCTGCCTCATTGTTCTCAGCTTCAGAGCAAAATATCTTGTCATTTATAGTTGCTGTTGCCACCCCCCAGCCCTCACACTGTCTACTGTACTCAGCCCATTCCAGATGGGAGACTATGCCCCACTGAGACTGTCCATGTCACCAGTGACCTCCACATAGCCAAAATCATGGTGACATCTCTCTACTTGCCATTCTCAGCCACACACTGATCACCTCCACTCCTTTTTTAAACTCTCAAGCTTGTGTCGTGGCTCCTCCAATACCCCACTCACCTGGCTCTCCTCCCACCTCCTTGACCATTTCTTCCCAGCCTCCTTTGCTGGCCTTGCCCCTGCACATCCTCTTTGTGGTAAATATTTTAGGCTCTGTAGGCCACATACAACCATTCTTTCTTTTGGGGGGGGGGCGGTGGTCTGTTTGTTATTTTTTTTACAACTCTTTAAAAATGTAAAAAGTATTCTTAGCCAGGAGCTTTGTAAAAACAGGTCTCAGGCCATACTTGGCCCTGGGCAGGTTGATCCCTGGATAATGAAAGGCTCAATGCTCAGTCTTGGGCCCTCTTTTCTATTTATAGCCTCTCCTTAGTTGCTGCCATCGAATCCCATGACTTTAAAGAACACTATGTGCATGATTTCACAATTTATACCTCTGACTCTGATACTCCCACTGATTTCCAATCTCTTAGATCCAAATGCTTACCTTGACGTTTTCAAGTAAGAATTCAAGGTGATTTGTAGCAAAATCACAATTTCTTCTACCACTTTGATGTGTAATAAGCATATCAAATTTAACATATTCCGAGTAAAACCTGTTCTCCCCCAACTCAGTATGTGGCACACCCCTGAGCTCATATTGAAATTCTGAATTCATTCTTGATTACTCCTTTCTTTTCACTCTCATTTCAGCAAGACTTGCTGGCCCTGTCGCCAGGTTGCATCCTGATTTCCTACCACTACCCTCTTCTCTTAGCCCAAGTAGTCTCGTCTCCATTGTGAACTACCACGAGGGCCTCCTACTGATTCATTTGCCTCCACTTCTGCCCCTTAAGACTCAGCCTCTATGCAGTAGCACAACAATCCTTTAAAAACATAATCAGGTGACATTATTTCTCCAGAGACACTTAAAGTAAAAAACAAGCTCATTTTACCACGGCCCATGAAACCTTAAGTGACCAGGCTCTGGCCTACCTTTTGCTCCCAAACCCTACTTTCTCCCTCACTCACTACATTCCAAACTGTTACACTCCAACTCCTCTCTGCTTTTTTTCAACACACCATACGTTTTCCTGCCGCAGGGCACTTGTACCTGCTGTCCCCAAATCTTCAAATGGCTAATGTTCTTGTCACCATTCAATCTAAGTGCACCTCTTACCTTCAATTGCTCTCCAACCCATCTCAGCTGTTGTATTTTATTCAAAATACTTTTTACTTCCTGAAATTAGTTTTCTCACTTATTTGACCCCTTGTTTATTATCCGTATCTTTCCACCAGATTGTAAATTCCTTCAGAGCAGAGATTGTGCTCACAGCTATGTGCTCCTAAAAGAGTGCCTGGCACATAGTAGACACACAATAAATATTTGTGGGGTAAGTTAACAAATAAGGGTGGAAAATCTATAGTATTTTTTCTGTTTATACAATTAAAAACAATTCTTTTCAAAGTGTTATTTCCCAGACAACCAACCTAATGGCTACAGGTTTAATACAAGCTCCATAAAAATAAACCCTATGTGCCAGGAACTGTGCTACATTCTGGGAATATAAACATAGTTTCTGCCTTCCATAATGGTGTAATCTGGTGATTGTAATATTCAAGTAAAAGGATTACAGTAATGAGACACATGGATAAGAAAATATATGTGGCCACTCTGAACTCACCCTAGAGATATTAGGGATGACTTTATAAAGAAAATGATATTTAAGCTGAATTTGGAAGAATGAATAGAACTTTTCCAGATGGATCAGACAGAAAAGAAAGTGAAGGTATTCCCCAGATGGGAAAAATAGTATGTGCAAGGACACAGAAGCCAGAAAAATTATGAAGCATTAAAACGAGAATTGGTTAGTCAAGGGTAGATCATGGGATATTGTGGGGTGAGAAGTAGTGAGAAATGATGAAATTGCTGAGAGAGGAGATGTCAGTTGATGAAAATATGCTAAGGAATTTGATTTGTTTCTGCAAATCAACAGCTGATTTTCAGAAGGGAAATAACATGATCAAATTTCTTAATAGAAAGATCGCCATTCCTGCTATGTGGCAGGGAATGAATTAGAAGAGCAGTCCCCAACCTTTTTAGCACCAGGGACGTGTTTTGTGGAGGACAATTTTTCCACAGACAGGGAGAGTCAGGGAATGGTTTCAGAGTGATTCAAGCTCATTATAATTATTGTGCACTTTATTTCTATTATTATTACATTATCATGTTTAACAAAATAATTATAGAATTAATCTAATGCTGACACTGATCTGACAGGAGGTGGAGCTCAGGCAGTAACGCAAAGGATGGGAAGTGACTGTAAAAACAGATGAAGCTCCGCTTGCTCACCCACCCACCCCCGCCCCGACTCACCTGCTGTACAGCCCATTTCCAAATGGGGAGTGGGGACCACTGGATTATAAGACTAAAAGACTAGGCCCAGAGGGGGGAGTTAGATTGCTGAGTGAGGAAGGGGCTGAGTCAAACTGTGAGGAAAACAGCTTTGTTTAGTTTTGCTTTGTTTTGTTTTCAGATCAGAGATGGCAGAGAGCATGTCTGAGTGCTAGGGAAGCAGTCAGTAGAGAACAAAGAGTTGAAGGATGCAAGATAGATAAATATCTACTAAAAGTACTGTAGGCTTATATAAATGTGGCCTTAAATTACTGAGCTTCACAATAAGGGAGACTAGAGATTATCTTTTGATACTCTTTGGAGAAAATGTTTGAAGTTCTTCTAAACTCAATTGGCTTTTTAAAATATTTTCTTTAGAATGCGTCAGGAATTTATGCTGAAATCGATGGAGCCAGAAATGAACTACAGAGAAAGCTATACAACCTAAGTAACCTCAGTCATGATTTAGTCCAGGAAGCTGTTGACCATGCCCGGAACCTTCAACAGGAGGCTGATGAACTGAGCAGGTAATATCCTGGTTTTAGAAATGCAAATCTCTGCACAGGCTAAATAACTTATTTTTATTCAATTCTGCATGCCAGAGTTACTGGGATATAGTGTTAGGTTGGTTTGAGGATTGGGTTTGCTTGATTATTTGTTTGATGGTCAGTCTGGGAGCCAATCCTTGTTTATTGAAATTGCTTTGGGGAGACAGTTTTTTTTTAACTCTGTCAGATTGCAGACTTGTGTTCAGGGCAAGGGGGTTCTGTTTTCCAATTATTAATAGGATGATGTAATGCATTTTTCTTAAGAGCATAAATGCTACACAAAATGTTACAAAGTAAATCAGATCTTTTTACAAGGTCCAAGCCCAGTGACTGTTGAAGGTTCTTGCCTCCCATGCAGGAGGCCCCCAGTTCAGTTCCCACCCTGTACAGCCTATTTATTTCATAGACAGCATTCGCTTTCCACACCCACGTGTCTTTAAAGCTGGTTGGAAGTTGGCATTACAACTGACTTCTGGTAAATATTCGCAACACTCCACAGTGCCCAGCAGGAACTAATTAATTTCAACACCTGTTAAGAGAAAATCAATGGACAATTTTCCTCTAGCAATTAGAAGAGAGTCATGTACCCCTTGGGCACTAAATTAATGTTAATTGAAATGTACTGAAAAATTGGGATTGAATTCATGACCCTTAAATAAAAGATAAATAATGAGATAATTATAGAGAAAGCTACAAATCTGGCAATTAGAATCCAGACTCAGGAAAGGTCAAGAACAAAATAAGAACCAATAGTAAGGTCTGCTCAAAAACTTAAGTCACCTTTTTATTCCTGATTGCCAAAAATTTTACATTTTCTTCCAAATCTCCTAAGAGCTAAGACAGATGAGAAATAGAAATAGGTGTCATGTAGTCTTGGCGTGAGATCGGGTTACATGCAGATCAGTGCCATACTCAGGAAACATGATTTTAATCAAGCCAATAAAATGGAGCTTGGGTGAAATATTTCTTTGGATAATAGGCTATATCAGCAGAACATTGTTTTTGAGGTCCATCTTCTGACTCTGCATCATCCTTTTGTCATTGGAATAACTGCATCTCACTGATTAGGATCCCCATCCATACCTCTCTGCAGCAAGCCGTGTTCTAGCGTGATTCTAAGTTACCACTGGCTTTATGTGAAACATGATCAAATACATCAATCACCCTGAAGTCCTTTTTGTGTAAGATATTTCTGACTAATTATATGCAGGGAGAGATCCAAATTTATAGATGAATTACCTTCAAAGTGTGAATATTCTTCAACATCTACCTGAGTACCCATGAGGTAAACATAGCTCATCAGGAAGCTTCCATTTCCTGAACATTTTTTATTTTGTATATTGCTGTGGTAGCTGTTTTGTGCCAGTAATAAAACAAATTAACAAAGGCTTTGTTTCAAGCTCTTTGGTACATCATCTTTCCACTCTAACCAGCAAAATTTTAAAATGTTAATAAATATTTGTAACATTTTAGTCCTCTGATCCCATTCTTTTAAGACATCTTCAGTTCTTGCTTTCTGAGCCGTTTCTAAGAACAAGGGGTTGTGGCAAGGAACAAGAGACAAATGTTTGGTTCAGAATTACCTCTGCAGAGCAGGGCTACATTATGACTTCCATGGGCCCAAGGCACTTTTGCCTCAGGAGGACCCTTCCTCCATAAAAAAGGAATTTAATTATATGACATGACTGCATTAATATAAAGACTAATGTAATTGTTACTATCCTCATTTCTATGGGCCTCTACTGTGCCTAGTAGGTCAATCAGCCCTGCTACAGAGCAGCCAGAGTAATGATGGACTTAGACACCAGAGAAGAAAATAGCCACACAAGTAGAGGAAGTCACTTGGAGCCTAATAGGACATCAGGGACTGACAGTGGAGGGAGAAGGCTGAGAAACAATTGACTGAGCTCAATAGGTCAGGGCAGTTTGAAGAAAGATGGGCTAGCATGGGATCTGCAGTGTCGTATAGGAGTCTACAGAGAATTTTCTGGATGTTACTGATAAATAAAGTGATACTGGTATCAGTGTTTTAACTGAGAAAAGAATGTGGCTCTGATGGACTTAAAACTGAATAAAAGTGAGACAAAGGATTTAGCTGCAGAAGCAGGGAGATGGCCTTTATATTGTAGAGGAAGAAGTATTTGTCAATACAGTGCGTTACTGAACAGTTTGAAATTCCAGTTCAGGAAATAGCTTAGGTATAATGATAAACCCTGCTGTTAAAGGATGTCAGATAGAGTGCCAAGCATTTCACATATTTCATCCCTGTGTACTTTAACATCAATCCTCTGAGGCGTATACCATTGTCAGTACCTATGAGAGTGTCCAGTGCATGATGTGTACTCAAGAAATGTTAGCTGGACCTTCCAGAGGCCAGAAAGGAGCAAAGGCAGAGAACATGGTGTACAGGTGGGGGTGGGGGTGGGCATGAGTAGGTCTGTGTGCTTAAGGGAGGCCGCTGGATTTCAGGAGTGAGACAAACCTTAACAATGTGTGCCCTGGACATGCCATGTACCCTCTCTCAGAGCTTTGCTTGCTTCTGTGAAAAAGGAGTAACAGTGTCTTCTGCATGGGTGTGATAAGAACTAAAGATGTGGCATATGGAACAGAGCTAACCCAATGCCTGTATATATGCTCCATGCAAGCGATCCCCCTTCTTAAGGAGAAAGGTGAAGAAAAAAGGAAAATCTTTTATGGAAAGGGAGTCACAGTGCTGATCTGGGTATGTAGTAGATTGGGATAATTGTGGGTTCATCCCTCTGCCTGACCACAGCCACAACAACTCTATCTTGAGGATGTGCAGAGAGCTGTTTTTAAGTCATCATTTCCTTTCTCTGTGGCAACTGCCAGGCAGGCAGCTGCCATGGAGGCGAGATAGGATGGTCTTGTGGTCACCAAAGGCAGAGGAAGGCAAAGGAGACATGTCCTTAGGAAAGCAGGTTGCTAAACCCTTGTCAAGCCAGGTGACTTTGAAGAGCAGGAAGTCAGTACCTGTGGTCCTGGAAGTAAACCCTAAAAAGAGACCAGACTTCCCAAAGAGATAAGAAGGAAAAAGAATGACACGTTTGTTTATTAACAGGAATTTACACAGTTCGGATGCAAACGGTTTGGTACAGAAGGCTTTGGATGCTTCTAATGTCTATGAAAACATTGCTAATTACATTAGTGAAGCCAATGAAACAGCAGAATTGGCTTTGAACATCACTGACCGAATATATGATGTGAGTATTCCCTTATTTTGAAGTTCATCTATGTTGCCTTTTCCCAGCTTCTGACCACTGTGTTTTCTGATATTGTCTCCTGAGCTCCCAGTGTAATACAAATGGCAGAAAGAGGAGCAGGACTAAGAAAAGACCATTTGTTTGTGTTATGAATGTTTCAGTTGGGCAAGTTCTCCCATCCAAGTACTAATCAGGCCCGACCTGTTTTAGCTTCCGAAATCTGATGAGATCAGGTGTGTTTGGGGTGGGACAGCCGTAGACCAGCCATGCAAGTTCTTCAAGATGTGCCCTCCTCCAGAAAGCAAATGCCAATTCCTTGGACAGCTTGTTTAAGCTACAGTCCCAGTATAAAACATAAAAGATTTGTTCTTGGTGACAGAGAATATGCTTTATGCATACATTCAGATTTTACTTTTTCAAAATTTATTTTCCAATTACAGTTGGCATACAAGATTATATAAGTTTCAGGTGTGTAGCACAATAATTAGACATTTATATATTTTACTAAGTGGTCATCCCAAAGAGTCTAGTACCCACCTGACAATATTATTACAATATTATTAACTATATTTCTTATGCTATACTTCATATCCCCATAACTATTTTTTATATTATTATTAACTTAGAGTTCCTATGCTGTACTTTATATCCCTATAACCATTTTTTAACTGGTAATTTGTACTTCTTAATCCCTTTCACCTTTTGATGTTTTTGTTTTTCAACTCAAAAATTCTTTATTGATGGTTTCTATATGACAAGCATTTTAGGGGGCTTTGGCCAGGCATTATTTTTAATTTACTTAATTCTCCTCAAAAAAACATTTATCTTGAAAATACCAAGGACTTTATTGTCTTATATGCTCCTTTGACTTTGACTTTGAGCTTTGAAAATGAAGCTCAATTAATTTTGCTTGGTGTTGAGCAGATAAACTGTGTCATTGAATCCTAAAGCCACGAAAAACTTTTATTCTGTAATTCTTACTCTCTCCACCCAATCCCTTCATAGGCTGTGAGTGGGATTGATACTCAAATCATTTACCATAAAGATGAAAGTGAGAACCTCCTCAACCAAGCAAGAGAACTGCAAACAAGAGCAGATTCTAGTAAGTATCTTCACTTTCCCATCTTCTCCCTGATTTATTGTTGCTTTCCCTCTTTCATACAGTATTTCTGCAGGTAGAGAGATTTTAAAATTCTAGGATTAGAAAACAAAAGATATTTCAACTGAGTAATACATTAATAGTTTCTGCTCAGAGTTATGGTGTAAACCAGAAAAGATTAGATATTTTAAAATAAATTGTGGTTGAAAAAATAAACCTTCAAAGTAATAAATCATATGCTGGATAACCTTGGTAATCAAATAGGTTAATTAATAGAAACTTATCATAAATACCAATTTTCAAAGAGATAATCCCATAAAATACACTTAACACTAGAAGTATATTGGACATAGTGTATTCGTTCTTAGACAATTCAGAAAGCTGTACAAAATTTTACCTATGATGACATGTGCAGGGATAGGTCATCACTATGAGAGTCAGGATAGGGGACCACAAAGCTATCTGGTTATTTGCACTTTCTTGTAGTTTGGGTTCTTCAGGTTTACTGTATGACAAATGACCATAGAGAAATAAGCATTTCCAAAGGCTGGTTGTTTGCATCTGCTAAAGCAATACCACCAAGAGTAGGAGATGAGAAAAAAATAAAATGAAATCATTTTAGTCAATTTTAAGTCTTGTGAGTTACTCTTAAAAACAGTTAAATTGAATCAGAATTTCACTAAACATTATTCATCTCTGAGGTAATAAACTCATTCCCAAGGGTGTTTAAGCATTGATTAGTGAGAGATGAAATCCCTTATCTGACTAACTTCTAACTACCACCTAAAAACAATGGCCAAGTCTAAAACTGAAAATTTCTCATAATTTTATCAAAGCGATTAATCTCAAGTTTAACTGTACTTTTGTTGCCAAAAAGAAATAGAAAATAAATGCACTTTTTTATATACAGAATATTTAACTATCTAGTTACCACAAAGCAATTATTTTATGTTTTCTGGGTAAACAAAGGCAATAAAAAATGCTTTTAAGTCTCTCAATTCTAATTAATTTGTAACTCCAGACTTAAACACCATCTTTAGAGTAATAGCAGTAAACAATTAGATTAATAGTAAAATATTTTTTAATAAATGTTGTCATATCTATTCATTGCTTTTCTTTCATGTGATGTGAAGACCAAAAAAATATGCAAATCTTCATGATTTGAGGACTTAAATATTTTATTCACCTTGATAATTTGCAAGGTATTTTCTCAATACTGTCATTTTCAAGTCATTGAACCTCATGAAAAAATTTTTCTTGTTTTGGAAATGATATCTCTTCAAAGTTTCATATTTTATAGGTAGATAATCTTTCTGCATTGGTCTCTTTGAGTATTTTGTAAATTTGATGATCTATTTTAGGATCTTGTTTGGTTACATTCCTTCATGTATTTATTGTAAAAGAGACACCCAAGGGAAGTTAGGACTGTGTAGTTCATAATTTGCTTCCCTTTAAATAATACATGTTTGTGATATAAATTTAGATTTTTCAAATTGAACCATATTCACCTACTGAGTTATGTTAAAATTTCAGATTACTGTTTACTCATTTTCAAATGACATTAAATGATCAATCAACTTTATTTCTCAGCTTCCCTTTTGTTCATTGTCTATATCAAATAGCTATTAATAGGAATCTATAATAAACTCAGGAAGCTGCTAAAGGAATCTTTATTGAAGTCATTTGTAAAATGAAAAACATGTTTATATAAGACAAGAAGTTCCAAATAGAACACACTTTTTATGAAACATTTCTTTTTATAAACAGCCCAAAATAGATTTTCTTTCTTCTATTTTTATGCAGACTCCAAACAGAGTTAACTCATATTTCTCAGTATATTAGCCAGTGGGGTTTTTTTTGTTTTGTTTTTTCCCAGTCACAGGACCCAAAAGAAAGAGCTAATATATTTTTTGTATCACAATATTAAAAAATTGAAGCAAAAGTAGGGAAAAGGAGTGCAATACAACTACAAAGTGTGTTTAAATTCCCCCTTGAATTTTGGGAAATTCTCAGGTACTACCCAAAGGAAATAAGAAAGAAGTGCTTGTACTTTGGTTACATTGTATTTGGTGACAGAATTAACTAAACACCACCCATTGTATACCCATTATAGACATGTGGGGAGAAAAGATAACTGAACAATAAACCAAGCACACCAAAACCATGCAATAGAAAAGAGAAGGCATACACCGTGGCTGAGTATACATTTTCAAGCCTATTAGAGAGGACGTAAAGAGTATAAGGGGACATGGAAAAAAATGTCTTTCTGTTTGTCAAGAAGCATAAATTTCCTGATGTTTTGGAAGTAAACAAAGCCTGAATCCAGAATTCTTAGGAAGGTTGATCCTCCAGTTCAGACAACATATTTTACATTATGACGTTTTAGATTTGCTCCAAGACAATACTAGTTGAGGGACTATGCTACAACAACCCTTTCAAAAATAACTTTGTAAGAAAAAGACCATCAGAACTAATAGAGGAACAAACAGAAAATCTGATGGAACTGTATGTACAGACATATGTATAACAATATTAATCAGTAATTAAACCCTGTCCACAAAAAAAATCTTGAGGCCCAGATGACTTCACCCTATTTTTAAAATTATTTATTTATTTATTTATTTTTGACAGAGAGGGGGAGAGAAAGAGAGAGAGATACAGAGATTGAGAGAGAACTGAACTAGGGGAGCTCCCAGTTCAGCATATGGTTCCGCACGAGCCGGTCCGGGATTCTATCCTCTGTCCCCGGCGCTGCAAAGTGAGTGCCTAACCAACTGAGCCATCCCGGCTTCCCCATTCACCCTATTTTTAAAGAAGAAATAATACTATTAGTATATAAATTTTTCCAGAAAATAGAAAAAGAGGAAATTCTAATTTGCTCTTGAATCCAACAAAATTTAGATACCAAAACTGATAAGGACATTTTAGAAAAAAAAATTATAAGCCAGACTATCTTATAAAAGTGTAAAAATCCTAATCAAGATATTAGCTATGGGAAAAGCCGGGACGGCTCAGCGGGTTGAGCGCTCGCTTTGAGGCCACGAGGACCGAGGATCGAATCCCGGCTCCGGCCCAGGCAGGACCCACGTGCTGAACTGGGGAGTTCCCACAGTTCGGTTCTCTAGCTGTCTCTGTCTCTGTCTCTCTCTCTATCTGTCAAAAGTAAAATAGAAATAACTATGCACTGAAGATAAAATAATTACTCTCTATAAATATAAAAAGATATAAAAAAAAAAAGATATTAGCTAGTCAAATCTAATATACATAAAAGTGGTAATACATGTCCAAGTTATGTTTATTCCAGGATTTCAAAGATAATTTAACATTTAAAACATCAATACTAATTCACCACATTTATAGAATACAGGAAAAAAATTCATATGATCATCTCATTACATATAGGAAGATTATTTAGCAAAACTTAATGCCCACTCATTTAAAATAAAAACAACTAATATCACTAGGGATAGACAGAAGCTTTCATAATTTAATAAAGAATAATAAGACAATATTCAGCAAACATACTAATACTTAATATTGAAACCTTCCCCACTAAGACTGAAAACAAGACAAGGATGTCCACATTATCAATTCAGTGTATAAAAATCTAGTTTAATTCTATATTCAGTGATTAGAAATCAACAGTTTTAAATAACACCATTTTCTATAGCATAAAATACTTAGGAATAAATCTGATAAAAGCTGCTAAGACCTCTACACATAAAACTGTAATACACTACTGAAAGAAATTAAAGAAGTTCTAAATAAATAGAGATCAAAATCAGAATTTATGGCTAAAGAAGAGTCAATAAAAACTATACGCCTTAAAAGGAACACTGAAATTTGTAAAGATGACAATTCTGCTATATTTATCTATAGATTTAATATAATGCCAATTAAAGTATCAGAGCTGTATGTCATATGCAAGATGAGTCTAGAATATCTGTGGAAATGGGCGTGCAGGGAACCAGAAATGGCCAGAACAATCTCAAAGACTAAAGAAAACAAAGGTGGAAGACTTAAACTAGGCTTATAACTCTACAGATATTAAAAGAGATACAAAAGATATTTAAAAATTACAATGCTATATTATTTGTTTTTAATAAAATTTAAAAATAAACACAACTAACAGAGTTCAGAATAGTGGCCACCTTTGAGTAACAACAAAAATCCCAGGAAACTGTAAGGGTGCTAATAAACTTTTCTGTTTTTTTGACCTGGGCACTGGTTATGTTTGTGTTTAGCTTGTAAAAATTCATCAAGCTGTGGAGTTATAATGTGTACCATTTTCAATATGTATATTATATATCAATTAAAACTTTGTTAAGACAATTAAGAAAAATTATTCTTGCATAACCAGTCATCACCATAACTACAGATGGATCTTTTCTTTTCAGCTCTTTATTAATTGTGCTGCAAGGTGTCATTACTCCCAGCGGTGTCATATTTTTTCAATGAGATTAGCCATTATCGATACACCCTTTATGAGTCACTTTATGGCATGCTTAATTACTCCCAAGCAGCATTACAAGTTTCCTGCAACTCTGTATCTCTGAATTTAAATGCCACTTTCCAGCATTGGTGTTCTATGCTCATGTCGTATCCAGAATATTGCAGATGACTCCATGGCACAAATCAGAATTTTTCTTGTTGAAAGGAAGATTTTTTTTTTTCCTGGTTTCCTGCCTCACTGGTACTTTTTTCGGCTTCTTCTCCACAGGCAGCCATGAGGCTGTGGCGGACACCAGCAGGCGCATGGGGAAAGCCCTAGCAAGGAAGAGTACCCTTACAGACAGATTGAGTAATGCCCTTAAGCAACTACAAGCTACGGAGAGGGGTAAGGATCCCAGAGAACTTAAGCCTCATCTATTCATGATGTTAAGGTAAACCATTGAGGAAGAAGTAGGTGATTATTGCCTATCAATCTTTTCATAAGCAAACATTGTTTTGTGATGGCAGAAGAAGCTATGTTCATCACACACAAACACAAACAATAACAATAAAATCCTGAAAAATATATATAAAAGCTGTAATCACACCACCTGGGGGTGACTCTTAAACTTGAGAGCATTTTTCCTCAGTCTTGTATGTGTGTGTATTTGTGTGATGTGTGTGGGGATGGGAGAGTTGTGGTGGTGGTGTTGTTATTGTTGTTGTTGTTGGTGGTGGTGGTGGTGGTGTGTGTGTGTGGTGTTAATAGGATCATATTGCTTATACGTATTATTTGGTACTCTACTTTCTTGTGAACATCCTTCTTTGTTAACAAATATATCCTAATTTGGTTATTGGGATTCTCTGGTCCCAACTGACAACCGCTGCACTCTGTTACACGCCATATCATTCTTATAGTGCAAGCGAGGAGACCAAAGAGCCGGACAAACCAAAGAATTCATCTTGCCTTATCTGGGACTGCAATGCTATTTCAGACAGATGTGATTGGAAGAAAATGAGCCTCCCCTGGCATAGCGAAAGTTAAAACATGACCACTGGATGTGGGCTATTTACTATGTGGGGTAAATTCAGCTACCATAGTGTAATAGTACACCAAAGCCCTAGCCAGGAGGGTATCGTCCATTAAGAATCCTTGTCGTCAGCATCATCAGGGTTATCACATGTTAGGCACCTGTCTGTGTTTTTACAAGTACTGTCTAATGTGGAAAAGTACCACCATTGCCTTTTTAGGCCAATGTGAATCCTGAGGCTTGTGAAGGTTAGGGAAGCTGCTCCAAAAGGCACAGTTCCCAAAAGAAACAGACCCAGAACTCAACATTTATCTCATTGAAGTTCAGAACATAAAATTGAATTAAATGTTTCTCCACTTAAAAAAAAAAAAGAGAGAGAGAGAGAGGAAGCTAGGATGGCTCAGTAGATTAATTGCTCTCTTTGCAGCCCTGGGGACCTAGGATCGAATCCCTACCCCATCCCATGTGGAACCCGGGTGCTGCAGAACTGGGGTGTGCTTCCCATGTGGGAGGCCCCCAGTTCAGTTCTCAACCCCCAGTTCAGCCCCTGGCTCCAGGGGGGCATGCCCCCATGTGGGAGGGCCCCAGCCCAGTTCCCATCCTTTGTGGCAAAAATGATTGTGTACTACTATGGAGACTGCTCTGGGCCCTCCCCCTTCTCTCTGTCTCTCTCTGTCAAAACAATAAAATAAATCTTTAAAATATATATATATATATATATATATGGAGGTAGGTAGGCTCTAGCCTCACCTAAATGATTTTTACTTTTTTTTTTTTAAATAAAGCAAACTCATAGATTTATTTTTTTAACTTTATTTATTTTATTAATTTTTTGACAGAGAGAGAGAGAGAGAGATACAGAGACAGAGAGAGAACCGAACTGGGGGAACTCCCCAGTTCAGAACATCGGTCCGCACGAACCGGGGCCGGGATTCGATCCTCGGTCCCCGGCGCTGCAAAGTGAGCACTTAACCCACTGAGCCATCCCGGCTTCCCCGATTTTCACTTTTATTACAGAAGTAATACATGACCATTATAGAAAAATTAGAAAATATAGATATGAAGAAAAATAAGAGAAGAAAAACACTTTATAATCTCTAAGAAAAAAACATTCTGTTGTAAACTTATTTGTATTTTGAATATATAACTTTTAAGTAAAAATAGAATTTTACTATTTATACTTCTTAAAGTTTCTTTTCTTCAAAATACATTTCTTCAAAGTGATATTTACAATGAATTTCAGACACAAACATTTTATGAATTAAAATCTCATATATTTTCTGGTGGCTTTCTCAACAAGTCTAATTTGAAGAAATGCTAATTACATTTTTTTAATTTATGCCTAATTTAAAAACATTTTCAGTAAGCTACATGATTCTAATGAGATTTGAGAGATGTTCAAGCCTACTTGATACTGCTTATACTATTCTTGTGTACCTAACTTTCACCATAATTCACATATATTTAAAGATCTTAATTTGGCTTAAAAGCCCAAAACTTGAGGTGTATTTCACCCAGTGATTAAATGGTCAATGTTCCCAACAAAAGTCCTGCTTCTCTGCAAAGTAAATGTCTTGTGCTCTGTGTGAAGGTGACACTCAGCAGCGCCTGGGTCAGTCCAAGCTCATCATCGCAGAAGCGAGCATGACGACGATGGAAGTCCAACAGGCTATAGCCCCGATGGCTGACCATCTAACCAACTGGTCACAGAATCTCCAAAGTTTTGATTCTTCTGTTTACAACACTGCAGTGGACTCCACCAGAGATGCAGGTATCACTTAGAAATTTCTCAACTTGCATCCAGTTGAGGAATCACCCATTAAACTCCACACATCTCTTAAGAAACAAATTTCTCCATTTGGGTTTTATATTAAAATAATATAGATGTTTGCTTAGAAAAGGAGAAAAACTTTTGTTGACTTCATCCATCAATATGTGTGTGTGTGATTATGAAATACGAATATATAGTTCACATAAACACGAGGTAGTTTGGTTAAGAGTCATAATTTTTTATGTGAAATAATAGTAGCACTTGTTTTTATCAATGTAAGACTGACCCTTTGAGGAAGAAGGTCAACCACACGTTAAAGTAGATAATCTTAACAAAATATTGGTTTGCATTAAGGGAAACCATTTACTAAACGGCATTGCTTTTACTAAACAGCATTGGTTTATCCTCTCAAAGAAGCAGGTTATTACCAACAAGTACTGAATATGGCCAAACATGACTCAAGCTTCTCACCAAGAAGAGATTATTGGCCAATTTGAATACAAATTTATAGGCATGGAAATAAATTTTTTGATGCCTACCTAATTTATTTAGTTACACATAGATATTTAATAATATATTACTTGAGAAATTTTCTTTTTTCCAGTCTTATATTTTTATTGTCTCTTCATACCTCTTAAATATCAATGTCTTTGTCATGACTAGAACTTTTTATTCTCAACCATGGTTTTGTTTTTTGTGTTTTTTAATTTAATTTTATTTTTCAAGTACAGTTGACATACAGTATTATGTTAGTTTCAGATATTCAACATAGTCCAACCGTGTTTCTGCAGACTATATTACCTTCACTTCGACCTGAATTAAGAAACAACTTTATTAATCCATATGTGACTTGTCTGTCTCTAGAAATTTTATCCCAGCTCACAAATATTCATTCCAATAACAGGAAGATAGCTCTTTTATATTCATTTTTCAAGTATTCATGAATTCTTCTACGTAACCACTCACTTAATTGCCTTTAAAACTTGGTCTTTAAAAGATTTGTCTCTATGACACCCAACATTTTCATTTATAAGGATACTTACTGCCTTGGAAATACTTACTAAATCTGTTACCTATTTCTCTTTCTTTTTCAGTCCTATCAATTATTTCAGCAAGCATCCAGACTAGCACTAATTGAAGTTGTTTCAGGCTACTGTGTTTTCTTTAAATAGCATTTTATGGTTCATAAAAAAGTAAATCAAAGAGCATATCATAATACAAGAAACTTTATAGAAATTCATATAAAGTAATTCCCTTTCTCTGAGAGAATTGAGGGCAGGGAACCCTGTCTTACATACATTTCCATAATGAAAATTTTAATGTAATGCTTTCAATGTATTTTATTCTAACTTTTAAAGACTATTATAAAATAGCTAGTGTAGTCAGTCATTCAAACAACCAATATTTATTAATCAATACAATAAACTGTATTAATCAATACAATAAACTGATAGTTGCTATTATTTTACTGAATTCCATCCTTTGTGCTGGAGAAGCATTTTGTTTCCTACATATAGAAAAAGAATATTTCCTTCATCTTCACTGACCTCGTCTCCTGCATCTGAATTTAGTTTTGTTCTAGTAGGAGGCTTACTCTTGTCCATCTGCTCAATGAACCGTGGCCCTGACCTTGGGTGGGAGAACACCCAGAAGATACGCATTCTCTAGTTCACTGGTTCTCAAACACTAGAATGCATCAGAATCATATGGGCCCTGCTCCCAGAGTTTCTGATTCATTAGTTTTGGGAGAGGGCCAAAAAATTTGCATTTCTAACAAGTTGCCTGGTGAAACTGATGCCTTTGGTCTGGGGACCACTCATTAAGAACCGCCACTCTAGTCTGTGAGACTTTGGAGGAAGTTATGCTATTCTCTGTGTTTGGGGTTTCTCTCATCAACTGTATCCTTATGATTTGTAATCTTCTCTAGGTGCATTGTATATCCAAAAAATAGCCTAAAAAGTCAGTATAATCTGCTTATACCATCACCTTTGTCTGAGCTCAAGGGTGCCTCTCTCACCTTGGCAACATTTCCACCCCATGGGTGCTACCTCATTTCCTCCATCTAGTTCTGCCTCTGCTGGGTTCATTATATAGCAACAGTGTGAGATGTGAATGAACATCCTGAAAAACTACTTGTTTACCTCCTTTCCCAGCACTTTTTTTTTTACTTTTCTGTATAAATTATATGAGAAATGCAAACAGAACCTATCCTGTGTATTTGGATGTGGATCCTTCCCTTTAGACATAGACATTGTAAGTCAGCTTGTTTTGCATGCAATTTATAGATCAATATGCATTTTAAATGCCATAAAATAGGTTTGGGCTATGTTTTAGAATTCACTATTAATTTTGCAAGATTAAAAATAATGTCTTATAGTTCTAACAGAAATAACCATGTATTTGTTGTCTCTTCATCTGATTTCTGAACTATGGTTAATATTGAGATATTTACTCAAGTGATTCATTCTTATTAACTGCAGTAAGAAACCTGACAGAGGTTGTCCCTCAGCTCCTGGATCAGCTTCGTACAGTTGAGCAGAAGCGGCCAGCAAGCAACGTCTCCGCCAGCATCCAGAGGATCCGAGAGCTCATTGCTCAGACCAGAAGTGTTGCCAGCAAGGTGACCCATGAAATGCCTCATCATCAGTTACTCAGTGATAATAAGAACCTGAAGCTGAGCTCCCACTCTTCCAACAGCTCCCAGAACCTGGAACCTTCCTAACCATATTATCCAGCTCAGTAGTTCTCAGCTCCATCTGTTCATCAGAATCACATGACGAGCTTTGGAAACTAAACTCTTTCCTGGTTCCAAGCTCAAACAATGCATCAGGCTCTAGCAGGGGTCTCCAAACTTTTCAGCCCGCGGTCCGCATTAACTATCAAACAGCAGTTTGGGGGCCAACTACACACTCGAGGTCCAAATAAAAAAGAATCAAAACATAGATGTTGTTTTTAATTATTTATTTAATATTACTTTATTCAGATAAAAAGGTCTCCACAGGCCGAATGAGAGGGCCTCCCGGGCCGGATGCGG
>PVKE010008713.1:0-17977 GCA_004027555.1 Craseonycteris thonglongyai
AATGTAACCTCATCAAATTTAACAATAAATTTAAAAAAAAAGAACAAATTTATCAATTTGTGATATCTGCATTTCTATTTAATAGAATTAGAAGAAACATGAGAATTTTACCGTGAACCAAATAATTTTGCTTTTCAAGTGCAGAATTTAAACTGTTTATTCATAAAGACTTCCATTAAAGAATCAGAAAAAATGGGGAAGCCGGGATGGCTCAGTGGGTTAAGCACTCACTTTTCAGCCCTGGGGACTGAGGTTCGAATCCCGGCCCCAGCCCAAGTGGACCCATATGCTGAAATGGGACATGCCCCCAGTTCAGTTCTCACCGAGGTGAGACCCCAGCCCAGTTCCTGCCCTGTGCAGCCCCCACCTACCTGTGGAGTGAAACTATGTGGAAAAACCAATGATGTGCAACTATAGAGACGGTTCTGGGCCCTCCCCCTTCTCTCTGTCTCTGTCTCTGTCCCTCTCTCTCTCTGTCAAAAACAATAAAAATAAAAAATTGTAAAAAGAATTAGAAAAAAAAAAATCTTGTTCCCAGTCTACATTGATTTCTAGTGTATTTTATTGTCTCCCCCTAGTAAATATAGACTGAATAAAACCTTTCCTTTTACATACCATCACATGGAAATCTTAGTAACTATGTGAACTGAATAACAAAGAAGAACTAGAGAACATAAGCAAACATTTTTTTTTAATTTTTAAAGTTTATTCTATTGTTTTTGACAGAGACAGACAGAGATAGAGACAGAGAGAGAGACAGAGAGAAGGGGGAGGGCCCAGAGCCATCTCCATAGCTGTACGTCATCAGTTTTCAACATGGTTTTGTTTCACACAGGTGGGCAGGGACCATGCAGGGCAGGAACTGGGCTGGGGGCCTCCAACATTGGAGGCACACCCCCTCAAGCCAGGGGACAAACCAGGGTGGGGGGGGTGAGGAAGAACTGAATTGGGGGTCTCCCACATAGGAAGCACACCTCGGTTCAGCATATGAATCCCCACAGGCTTGGGCCAGGATTTCATCCTTGGTTCCCAGGGCTGCAAAGTGAGCACTTAACCCACTGAGCCATCTCAGTTTCCCTAATTTTTAAAATTTTACCTATTTTTTCCTATCACCATAAATAACTAAAATTTCTTAACTAAGAAATTATTTTAAATAAATTAACAATTTTTAATGGAATTAAATATAAACATTTCAAGAGAAAGTTCTTTCTTTAGAAATTACCCATAGTTCATTGGCTCTTACTTAAGTGGTTCAAAAATTTTCCCTAAATATTTTAAATTTTCCTGTTTATTCTTTAAGATTAAAGAGGACTTCTGGATGGCAATCCAAATTTTGTCTTCCATGTATACTTATATTCATATATTTTTTAAATGTATTAGAAAGCGATAAAAAATATTTAAAGTTGGTGATGACAAACATACTTAATATGTTTTCAATTACTGCAAACCTCTAAAAGAGTAATTATGGAAGTTAGAGCATATGAATTTTTTAAAAAGAATTCACTTCATTTTATTTTACGTAGAGCTTTAAGTTTCACCAGAAACTGAAAGCCATGCTTTCCACAAGATTAAATGCAAGTGATAAATGTTTTGATGTCACTATAAATGATCTCTTTAAGGGAGAAAAATATAATAAAGAAAAGAAAATACAAACAAGCAATGAGCTTTCATAATGGACTCTTAGAAAAGGAAATATCAAACTCTAGTTAAAACTATAAATTGATATGCTGTATTATTAATTTTTCTAGGCAATCACATATAAATTTTAACTATTTGTAAGTGGGTGGTTCTATAGTGAAACTGCAAATATATTGAAGTGATTTATCAGTGATATTAAAAAGTATTATTTAATGTGCATAGAATACTATAATTTTTACATGATAATATCCTCATAAAGTGGACTTAAACTGATAATCTGTGTATTAATTCTTTCTAAGAAAAGGAGAATAATTAGAAAAACTGCACTGGTCTTAAGACCATGCTGAATCTCAGCCTCCAAAGAAAACTTAATAACTACTGCTTTTTAAGTTGCATGGATCATCTTTAAATAATAGTAAGCAAACAGAAAAGAAAAGCAGCAAATGTGAAACACAGTTTGAACTATGTACTATAAAAAGATAAACACTTGCTAAATCTGGAGATGTAGAATTTTCAGCCTATTTCCCAATGGTGAGACCAGCAGGTAAGAGAGCCAATCAAATTTTTTGTCTTCCCTTTGAAAAGATTGTCAAAACTCATAGATCTTTTATTCCACCACCCTAATATGCTTAAAATCTCTCTCACCTAAACAATGTTTAAGCATTTTATGTTGCTTCAGTGATAGTGCTTTGCCCCCAATGAATTGAAAACAAGAATGCACACAGAAAGGTGAGTTTAGAAAGTGTGAAATTCCATGGCACAAAATGCTACTGAAATAACAGGTAGTTTGAGCAAATTTTACACAGATACTATACTCATGTTATACTTTTTCTTTCACTTATTCCCCATTTGTCTGAAGAGTCAACAGGACTGTTCTCTTTATTCTTTTTTCTTAAGGAAAAAAGTACAGTTTATAGGCTCTCCAGTAACACTGTTACTTCTTTGAAATCTTCCCCAAAACCCTAAAGAAAATGTAAATTATAATATCTACACATGACTAGGATTATCTGTCTTTATCTATCAACTATCTATCTATCTATCATCTATCTACCTATCCATCATCTACCTATCTATCTATCTATCATCATCATTTATCATCTTATCTATTTACCAACATGAAAGAAAGCTTAGAGAGCAGAGCTACTGAGAAAAAAATGGGATCTGAGTGAAATTAATTTAATAAAATCTGAATACAGGTATTGATGATTGTCTTCCTAATTCTCATGTGTCATAAATTGTTCATGTAAAATTCTAACTCCTTAGACACTGAAATTCTTGGAAACAAGAGTTTAGGAGGACAATGCTCCAAATTTATACTTTGGTGCACCACGTAAATGCACAATGCTAATAATACCATTCTGCAATGTTACTGACTAATAAGATTTAAATAAATTATGAATAAGGTAGAATTTGAGGTAAAATTGCTGAGAAAATACGCTCAATGTAAAAAACAGTTAATTAGTGAATCTGTTGTTTTTTTTTTGATGACCAGCCCTGAAAATGCTATGTTTTCATGGCAAGAATCAGAAGTCAAAGCCCATCTAAATCAGCCTAGGCAGTAAAATTGGACCTATCTAATTCACTAGGTTTAATTGCTCCCCATTTTCATTGTAAACTTAATGACATAAATTCTGTTGAAAAAATCTTCTTTCTCCTAATATTATTTTTCGTCTTGGAGAAACATCAATTAATGTCACTCACATGTCATTTCTCTACCCCATTATTCAATCCTTCCAATGGAAGAACTACATTTCACTTGGATAAATTTGAAAATGGAGTCTGGGAATGCCAAAGTTAAGTTGTCTCCTCCTTTGATCACTTGAGTAACTGTGTGCTCATGAAGAGCATTTTCTCTGTTGTACACCAAGCTATAGAAAGTATTCAGCCAAAAAAGCTTTGCTCCTGTCTGCGAGGCCTGGAAGTTATGCTGCGCTGCCTTGGATCAGTCTGTCTATTTATGTGGTCCAGTGTTAGGAAGCACATTTTGGTCATACACATAAGACATACGTTTCAACATTTTTTAAGTAATAAATCTGACTTCTTCCTACACACACACCTATCTGTCTATTCTATATATCAATTTTTAAGAATATAATCCCCATCAAAATTCCAATGACATTTTTTTAAAGAAAAAAACATTATCAGATTTGTATGCAATCATAAAGGACCTCAATAGCCAAAGCAATACTGGGGAAGGGAAAAGAGACAAATGTATCACACTCCCTGACTTCAAATTATACTATAAAGCAAGGGTGTCAAACTCAATTAAAACACAGGCTATTTGGTACAACAGGCAAGATTCACACGGGCCACATCACATTTACAAACGTCGTCGGAACTGAGTCAGCACGTTTATACATGCACACAGGCCCCCAGGAAAGGCACTGGGCCATGTGTATACTTGTCTTCAGTAGTTAAAGGGTTAAAGAGGGAATTGTGTGTACAGTATTTCCTCAACCTCCCCTAAGTGTTATTTTCTTCATAACAATTTTTTCTATTTTCATTTTATTTCAGAACATCGTAAGCCACAAAAAATTATCTTGGGGCTGCATGTGGCCCGTGGGCCGCCAGTTTGACACCCCTGCTATAAAGCAGCAATAATCAAAACAATATGGTGGGAAGCCAGGATGGCTCATTGAGTTAAACGCTCACTTTGCAGCCCCGGGGACCCAGTTCAGCTCTCACCGGGGTGAGACCCCAGCCCAGTTCCTGCCCTGTGCAGCCCTGCCCACCTGTGGAATGAAACTATGTGGAAAAACCGATGATGTGCAACTGTGGAGACTGTTCTGGGCCCTTCCCCTTCTCTCTGTCTCTGTCTGTGTATCTCTCCCTCTCTGTCAAAAACAATAAAAATAAATCATAAGAAATATATATATGGTATATGGAATTGTCAGGAAAACAGATCACAGACCAATGAAATAGAATTTAGATCCCAGAAATAAACTCACATATACATAGGCAAATAATTGTTGACAAAAGAGACAATAACATAAAATGGAGAAAAGAAAGCCTCTTTAATGAATTGTGCTGGGGAAATCAGAAAGCCACATGAAAAATAATGAAACTGGACAGGTATCTGCCACCATACACCAAAATTAACTTAAAATGGATCAAAGACCTAAATATAAAACCTGAAACAATAAATTATGTACAAAAAGCATAGTAGGTACCAAACTTATGGACCTTAGGTTTAAAGTGAATTTTATGAATTTGACCTCAAAAATAAGGTAAGTAAAGCAAAAGTAAATGAGTGAGACTATATCAAACTAAAAAGTTCTGCACAACAAAAGGGATGATCAATATAACAAAGAGGTCACCAACTTAATGGAAGAAGACATTTACAAGCAACACTTCTAATAAGGGGCTAATATCCAAACTATATAAAGAACTCATATAACTCAACAACAACAACAACAACAAAAATCCAATTTTGAAATTGACAGAAGACCTGAACAGACACTTCTCCCAAAAAGACATACAGGTGGCCAACAAATATATGCAAAAATGCTTGACATCACTAGCTATCAGGCAAATGCAAATCAAAACCACCCCCTCACACCTGTGAAAATGGCTATTATCAACAAGAGAAGTAATAACAAGTATTAGAGAGCCTGTGGAGAAAAAGGAACCCTCATATACTACTGGTAGGAATGTAAATTAGTACAATCACTATGGAAGATAGAATAGAGATTCCTCAAAAAATTAGGAATGGAATTGCTGTATGACCCAGCAATCCCTCTTCTGGGTACCTACTCAAAAATTTGAAAACATTTATTTGTAAATATATATGTACACTTATGTTTGTTGCAGGATTATTCATGTAGCCAAAATATGGAAATAACTGAAATGTACTTTGACAGGTAATTGGGTAAAGAGAATGTGATACATACAATAGAATATTACTCAGCCATAAGAAAATATGAAATACTGCCATTTACAACAACAGGTATTTTGAGTACTCTCACAGAAATAAAGGAAGATACCAAAATCATATAGACACATATGCATTGTAATTAGAAACATTTCAGTTGGAGGATACATTTTCAACAACTTAAATTCTATGAAGAAAGGCTAAAATTATCTCTAAAAATGGTGTTAATACCACTCTATCCAGAAGATGAAGTGAAATCTACCATATGAGTGATAACCCTGTTTTCCTTTCCTTTTTCTTTTCTTTTCTTTTTTTTAATTGATTTAGTTTCTTTCCAGAATAAAATTAGTTTGTATGGAATAAATCATGTTCTATGAAACCGAATAGATAATACGCTAGCAGAGAACTGATTTCCTGTTGATGAAGAGTAGCCAGCCTATGTATTATTTTCTTCTTTGTTTACAATAAGTTCAAACCCAAATATATGCAAGGCACATCATCATGAATATAAAGTTTGCTTGTCTTATATTTTAAGGGATCATGTGACTAAAACATTCCAAAATTATAATTGATGTCATCAATATGCAATTATTAGCTTTAAGTTATTACAAAACTATTTTAATAACTTTTTTTCAGCTAATACCTAAACATGTCTCTTTGAGCTTCAATGCCACCTTGTTTATGTCTTTAGTGTATGAACGGATTTATTTTTCTGGTACCATCAATAAATAATATTCATTCTGCTTGTTTCTATCACCTCATTGATACAAGGCATCTATCATGAAGGAATTGGAATGCCTTTGGGGAGGTTTTGGATAGTTGTTTTAAGTACTGTACTGTTGATTGGTCTATTTAGGTTACCTAGTTCTTCTTGGTTCAGTCTAGGTAAACTATATGTTTCTAGAAATTTGTCAATTTCCTTTAGTCAAATTTGGTGGCATAAAGTCTTTTATAGTAATTTCTAATCATTTCTTGTATTTCTGTAATATCAGTCATAATTTCTCCCCTGTTGTTTTAATTTTGGATATACATGATTTTTTTATTTGTGCTTTAGTAAGCCTAGCCACTGGTTTATCTGATTTTTTCAAAGAACCAGCTCTTTGTTGCATTACCTTTATTATTTGTTCTTCTGTTCTCAAATTTATTAAATTCTGCTTTGGTTTTTATTAGCTCTTTCCTTCTGCTGGCTTTGGGGTACCTTTGTTCGTCTTTTTCTAGTTCTTTAAGATGGGCTATTAGGATGTTTACTTATAGTTTTTCTTGTTTCTTGAGATAGGCCTATAATGATATAAATTTCCATCTCATTACGGCTTTCGCTATTTCCCAGTAATTTTGGTACATTGTGTTTACATTGTCACTCAATTCTATACATTTTCTAATCTGTTTTATTTCTTCTTTGATACAGTTATTTTTTAGTAGAATGCTGTTCAATCTCCACATATATGTGATTTTTTTTTTCTGCTTTTTTTTTTACAGTTGATCTCTAGTTTCAAAGCTTTGTGGTCTGAGAATACACTTGATATAATTTGAATATTCTTATATTTGCTGAAGCTGGGTTTGTATGACAGTATATGGTCTATCCATGAAAATGTTCTATAGGCACTAGAAAAAAAATATATAGTCCTGTGTTGCAGGGTGGAGTGTCCTATAAATGACAATTATGTCCAATTGTTGTAATGTATTATTTAAGGCTGCTATTTCTTTATTTAGTTTCTGCTTGGATGATCTGTTCAAGGTTGTCAAGGGGGTCTTTAGATCCCTTGCTATAATTGTGTTTTTGTCAGATTCTACTATTATACATGTTAGTAATTGCTTTGTAAATTTTGGTTCTTCCTGATGAGAGGCATATATGTTAAAAGAAACTCTCATACACTGCTGGTGGGGGAGGAGGGGGGTGTAAATTGGTGCAGCCACTATGGAAGGCAGTATGGAGAGTCCTCAAAAAATTAGGAATGGAATTGCCATATGACCAAGCAATCTCTGTTCTGGGTATCTACCCCCCAAAAAACCTGAAGACCTTAATTCACAAAGATATAAGTATCCAGTGTTCATCACCGTACTGTTTACTGTGGAGAAGTCATGGAAACCATCTAAATGTCCTTTGTTAGACAACTGGATAAAGAATTTATGGCAAATTTACACAATGGAATACTACTCAGTGATAAGAAAGGATGAAATACAGCCATTTTTGACAACAAGGATGGACCCTGAAACCAACTTACTAAGTGAAATAAGTCAGACTGAAAGAATCAAGAAACATATGGTCTCACTTATAGGTGGAATATAAAACTGAAAGTAACAAAGAATCAAAAACGCATGGACACTGTCAATAGTTTAGTGGTTACTTGAGGGTTAAAGTAAAGGTGGGTGGGAAAGTGAGCATTGGAGGGAAAAGGAGGGAGGTGGCATCAAATATATGGTGATGGAAAGAGAGCTGGTTCTGGGTGGTGAACACATAATGCAATGCATGTACAATGTAGTATAGAATTGTGCACCTAGAAACTACATAATTCTTAGCAACCAATGTCACTCCAATAAATTTAACAAAAAAATAAAATAAAATACTTGGTAAATAAAAAAGAATGCTTCCTAAACTAATTCAGAGATTTAATCCAATTCTAATCAACGTTCTAATGAGAACTTTTAAAATAATTTCGCAAAGTAATTTTAGAAGTGATATGAGGGAAGCTAGGATGGCTCAGTGGGTTAAGCGCTCATTTTGCAGCCCCAGTGACTGAGGATTGAATCCTGGCCCCAGCCCATGCAGACCCATGTGTTGAACTGAGGAGTGCTCCCAGTTTGGTTCTCACTGGGGTGAGACCCTGGCCCAGTTCCTGCCCTGTGCAGCCCTGAGCCCACCTGTGGAATAAAACTATGTGGAAAATTTAATGAAATGCATCTATTGAGACTACTCCAGGCCCTCCCACTTCTATCTGTCTCTGTCTCTGTATCTCTCTCTCTCTCTCTCTCTCTGTCAAAAACAATAAAAATAAATCTTTAAAAAGCTATATGAATGGAAAACTAAGAATAGTAAAGGTATTTTTTAAAAAGAGAACAGAAAAGATATTTTGTTATATATTAAAATACAAGTTAAATTATGATTATAAAAGATATGCTAGATATTAGATTAATAGCATAGAATAGGAAGCCTAATATATTATAAATAAACATAGAGTGATGCCTTGGAATTCAACCTTAATCTGTCCCAGAACCCTGAGTTCCAAAACGTTCAAGTTCCAAGACGAGTGGGAGTTGGTATAAAGTTACAGGCCATAGAGTAGATACGTCCCATGTGAACAATGTGTTGGTGTTTGTATTCCAAAGCAGCGTTTGGTTTTCGAGGCAAAACTTGCTTGATTTTTTTGTTTGGATTCCAAGTTGTTCAGGTTTGGGGGAATTTGAATTCCAAGGTATCACTGTATTATAAATGTAGCATCATTGATAAGAGTAAAAATAAATCAAATTTTCAACATATTTTATTGGAAGTATGGCTCATCCCTTAATTTTTTTTCATTATTTATCCAAAAACAAATTCCAAGTGGATAAAACAAATGCAATGAATACAGTAGAATCTCCACTAACCATAATTCAAGCAAACAGCACTCTCGAGCAACCAGCAAAAATATCAAAATATCCTGGTAGAGAGCTACTGCAGCATTTGAAACTGTAATAGCTTTTGCAGAACAGCAACGCTTCTTTACTTCTCAGCATATAATGAAGCTGCACATCATGCAAAACCTGAGTTTGTGTGAGAGTTGTAGGGCCTTAAAGCAAGCTGATATTTGTTCATTTTACAAAAAAAGCTACATGTAAATTTGCCAGTACAGCATCATGTACTGATGTAGATCCTAAATGATCCACATCTACTTCTCCTGATGCTGTTCTAGCTACATCATCAAATACTAATGTGATGTCTACCCAGTAAACTCTCTACCTCTACGGTAACAGTTTTAAATGTGTGTATGCATTTTTTTTCTGTTACTTGGATTTAATAAAAAATATATTAGTAAAGTGTATTAAGTTGTAAAGTTTATTTACTGCCATTTAACAAAAAATTTTACAGTATGTTCACAAAGCTGTTTTTGAATAAAGCTCTGTTAAGTTAAATTTGTCTTTATCAGTTTTAATTACTGTATTTCAAAGTAATATCAAGGCAATTCAGAGTTTGATTTACTATGATATGGTATGGTATGGTATGGTATATATGAGTAGTATTAGGCCTATTTTTAACAGTAACTGTCAAGCAACCAGGAAATACATTTATCCAACGTCTACCAAACCCTATGGTTGCTAGCTAACTCTGAGTCTACTATATAAACATTAAAACTTATAGGTGACTATTTGCTGAACACTCAAAATAAGCAAGACTTTCTGAGATTGGAACAATAGATTAAATTATAAAGAAAAAGTCACTTGATTGAACTATATAAAATTTTAACACATCTACACTTTTTTTTTAAACATATATATATTTTTTTTGACAGCAAGAGAGAGATACAGAGACAGAGACAGAGAGAGAGCTGAACTGGGGGAGCTCTCAGTTCAGCACATGGGTCAGCATGGGCCGGGGCCAGGATTCGATCCCTGGTCCCCAGCGCTGCAAAGTGAATGCTTAACCCACTGAGCCACCCCGGCTTCCCCCACATCTACATTTTAAACTAATAAATACAATTAAAATCAAGTGACAAAGATAAGGAAGATAATTGCAACTAGTATAAAATTTAATACATGAATACTCTTAAGAACACTGATATTGCAAACTCATTAAAGAAATATTTTATTCACCTCCAGTGAACAAAAAATAATCATGATCAAATCACTCTCAAATGACATTTAAGATACAAAGAAAACTGAAAATTATAAAACCCATTAATGAAGAAATATAAAATGAAATAACTAGATAGCATTTTGGCATCTATCAAGTACACAAACATTTTGAAAATGATAACATTCCCTTGTTATAGAAAATCAATCATAAAGGCATTCTTAGGCTGATAAAGAGGGTACATTGACCTAACCCTTGGAGAAAACAATGTTGATAGGTAATATGAAGAGAGTGGTCTTTTTTTATATAAATGTGTAAAGCTTGTAAAACCATGACCCTAATATTCCAGTTTTAGAATAATGTCACAGCCAAAAATGTACCAAGTCTTCAACAGAGAGATAAATTCAAGATAAAACAATTTCTTTTATTTTTATAATGCAATTACTGAATTTCTTATCTTAGATCATATCAACAGTTCTTTTTTTTTATTAGTTCTTAAAAATCCCCTTTTTTCTCCATTTACCCCTTACTTCATGAAGCTGCCCTCCTTCAGAACTATGAGAAAACTCCTTCCACTAGACCAGTGGTCGGCAAACCGCGGCTCGCGAGCCGCATGTGGCTCTTTGACTCCTTGGCTGCGGCTCTTCCACGAAATGTTTAGTGCAGGCATGGAATATTATTTATTAACTTGCCTTGTAAGAGACGAGTAAACATTTTGGAAACGTAAGCCTACAGAAAAGAGGCACATTTTTAGAAAGCAACAATAGCACGAATAGTCGCTCGCAAACATATGTATCATTATCTTTGTCGAATTGCTGCCCACAATTCATGCCTAAAATTAAAAACAACAACCTGACTTATCCTTACTTTCCAAGGAAATGCAAGGCCATTGTTCACATTAGTGGAGTATTTGTAGTTTTTTTTTTTAAGGATACCTTTTATATTATTTAACTTGTTATATTTTTAAATAAATATTATCTTTATATAAGTATGATACCAAGTTTTATTTAATGTACCATTAGTTAAACTAAGACATATTTAGCAAAGGCAAGCTTGAGAGTATACTTTTAATCCTAATTATTTCCATAAAAATGTCTCTACTAAAGTAAAGCTTAAGTTTAAAAAAAAATGGCTCTTTGAATAAACTTCAATTTTGTATTGTTTATATTTGGCTCTTTTGGATGACGAGTTTGTCGACCACTGCACTAGACTACTCTAGCTAGGGTCATCACCTTCCTCTACATCTGCTTCATGGCTCCTCAATTCTGTACCAAAACAAAACAAAACAAGACAAAAACAAAAACAATAAACAGATGTAACAAGCCAGAACCTTATAGGAACTGGAGTGTGTCAAGAGAAAAAAATAAATAAATGAGGGACTAGAGCTGAAATTTCCTTTTGTGAGCAGAATAGATAAAATACTTAGAACACTCTTTTTTTTTAATTATAATTTTTAAAAAAGATTTATTTTTTATCATCTGAGAGAAGGTAAGAGAGAGAGAGAAGGGGGGAGGACCCAGACCAGTCTCTGTAGTTGTATATCAGTAGTTGTGAGATAGTTTCATTCCACACAGGTGGATGTGGGGCCCTATGGGGAAGGAACTGAACTGGGAGCCTCCCTTATTTGAGGCAAGAACCTTTGCCACCATCCCAGCAATTACCAGCTGCACTGTAGTTTAGCATGTGAGTCTGCACAGGTCAGGGCCAGAATCCCATTCCTGGATTGCAAGAGAAATTCTTAACCACTGAGCTATCCCAGCATGCCTGTTTATTTGTGCTTCAGATTCCACATACAAGCAAAATCACATTGCACCTGTCTTTATCTGATGTATGAGTACTCCACTCTGTGCAGTACCCCAGCCCCAGGTTCATCTATGCCCCAGCAGATAGTAAAAACCCATTCCCATCTATAGCCACTGAGCCATATTCCATCACATATATGTGCCACCTCCTCTTTATCCATGGACAAACGCCGAGGCTGCCTGCAAATCTTAGCCATTGTAAACAATGTTGCAATGAACATATGAAGCATACGGTCTCTCAAAGTAGTGTCATGGGTTGCTTTAGATCAGGGGTGTCAAACTGGCGGGCCGCAAGTAATTTTTTGTGGCCCACAATGCTCATAAAAAATTTTTTCTATTTTCATTTTATTTCAGAGAATTATGGGCCACAAAAAAATTACTTGCAGCCCATGGGCCACCAGTTTGACACCCCTGCTTTAGATAAATACCTAGAAGTGGGATTTCTGGGTCCTTTGTTGTCTTTTATTATAGTTTTTGTTTTAAAGTCTGTTTTGACTAGTATAAATATTGCTGCCCCACTTCCATTTTCACAAAATACCTTTTTTCCATCTTTTTACTTTCAGTCTGTCTTTTGATCTTCAATGAGTCTCCTGTAGGCAGCCTATGTAAGGGTCTTGTTTTCTTAGTTATTCAGCCACCCTATCTTTTGATTAGAGCATTTAATCCATTTACATTGAAAGTAATTATTAATAGATATGTAGTTATTGCCATTTTATTATTCATATTTTTTATCTTTTTTTATCTTAAAAATGTTCCTTTAAGATTCCTTGTAATACTAGATTGGTGGAGATGAACTCCTTTAGCTTCTTTCTTATCTGAAAACCTCTTTATCCTTCAATTCTAAATGATAGTTTTGCTGGGAAGAGTAATGACTTTGGTTATTTCCAATTAATCCCTTCTAGCCAGCAAAATTTCTATTGAGAAATCAGCTGACAGTCTTAGGGAAGCTTATTCTCTTTGTCTTTAACCTTTGGCATTTTAATTATGATATGCCTTGGTGGGCCACTTTAACTCCATTTTGTTCGGAACTTTCTGTAGTTCCTATGCTTGTAAGTCTACGTCATTAGCCAGTTTAGGAAAGTTTTCTGTCATTACTTCTTTAAATGGGTTTTCCATTCCTTCCTCTCTCTCTTCTCCTTCTGATGTGAATGCTAGTATGCTTGATTTTGTTTCAGAGACCTTCTAAAGTATGCTCATTTGAGGGGATTCCTTTTCTCTTTTGCTGTTCTGATTAGGGTTTTCTGCAACCTTATCTTCCAAATGGATAATTCTGTCCTCTGCTTAACCGAATCTACTATTATTCCCTCTAGTGTATTCTTTATTTCAGTTATTGTAGTCTTTATGTTTGACTGTTTCTTTTTATGTTTTCTATGTCCATTTTTAGGTTTCTTATCTCTTTGTTGACATTCTCATTGGATTTCTGAGCATTCTCGTAAAAGTGTTTTTGAACTCTGCATCTGGTAGATTGCTTATCTTCATTATATTTAGTTCTTCTGGAATTTTGTTCTTTAATGTGAGACATGGTTCTTCATCTTCTCATATTGGCTACCTTTCTATGTTTGCTTTTATGTATTAGTTAGAATTTCTCTGTCTTTTTTTTTTTTTTTTTTACTGGGTAGAGTGGTCTCATGTACCCCCTGTTTTGTGGGGTACAGTAGTACAGTCTCCCTGGTCAATAGAGCAGGATGCTTCAGGTGTGTTCCTTGTGTAGGTTGTGTATGCCTTCATGTTGCAGTAGAGTCTTGATTGCTATGTGCACATCAATGGGAGAGATTAACTCTCAAGCTGACTGGTTGTGAGGACTCCTCCTATAGTAGAGGAGCTGTTCTGCAGAGGCTGACACTGCAAAGGAATGTTTGCTTTGGCAGGTTTCTTGTGCCTGCCAATTCTGCCCTTTGGGTGTGTAGTTTGTGAAGGTAGTTGGGTAGTGCTAGTCTATGGTCTGAATCTGGCTATCAGGTTTGTTGGTTCTGGGGCTTCTTGGGCAGGGTAGACCTGTTGCAGACTAAGATCTGCTACAACCTGTACCCTGCCCAGGCCACTGGGTTTTAGGTACAAAGTAATTTGCAGATGACTGCCACCTGTGCTTGGCTTGCCACCTGGGAGAAGCTAAGCTTCTAACTGAGGCTGTCTTCCACTAGTGCTGGAATTGTCACTGCTTAGCAAGAGTTACAAGGCATGCTGTGGCCATATGCTTCTTGTTTGAGGTTTGTGAACCTTTGAGAGATTTTAGATATGTCCACAGCATGAGACAAGATAGGCAGTTCAATGGAAAAGTCATTAGAAGAGGCTTGGGTGGTCCTGCAAGTTAGGTGGGGTAGGGTCTTGGGGAATCATTAGGTAAAGATAAATGGTGTTAGCAAGGCTGATGAAGACTCAGATAAGGCACCCACCTTCTCCTACAGGCCGGGTAGGGGGAGGGTTCAAGAAAGAAACTATGGCTTCTGTTGCTATTTGTGTCTAGAAGGAACTGCCCCTCCAGCTTTCTGAAGCCAGACAACTTAGTTCCTTCCTGTATGTCCTGGTGCCTTTCAAGTTGCTGCCCCAGGGCTGGAGCTCAGAGTAAGTGAGTTCGGCAAATGAGTATGTTCGTGCAAAAGCCCTTTAAGAGGAATCCCTAGGACTCCAGCAGCTCTCTCACTCAACCACAATCTCCATGGGTTTTCAAAATGAGAAACTATGTGCAATTTTCTTCCCAGCACTGAAACCCTGGGCTGGGGAGCCTGGTATGGGTCTGGAACCCCTTGCTCCTCTGAGTGGATCTCTGCAGTCAAGATATACATCCGATGTTTAACCACTACACGTGGGTGTGGGATCATCCCATTCTTGATTCCTCCCCTCCTACGATAATAGCTTCACATGCCTTCTTCTGTATATCCTTAGTTATAGAACTTCTCTAACCAAACTTCAGGTGATTTTCAATAATGGTTGTAGTTTAGTTTTAGTTCTATTGTGGTCATGGAAGGAGATGAGCACAGTATTAACCTATACAACTAGACATTTTCTTCTGTGTTGTTGTATCATTATGTTTTCTAAAGTTCTGGCAGTAAGATGTTAAATTTTCATAATTTTTATTTATTTTATCTTTTTAAGAATTTATTTTATTGTTTGAGAGAAGGTGAGAAAAAGAGAGAGAGAGAGAAAGAGAGAGAAAAAAGGAAGGAGAGCCCAGAGCAGTCTCCATAGTTGTACATCAGTAGTTGTAACATAGTTTCAATCCACACAGGTACGTGTGGGGCTGGCTGCTCAGGCCAGCAACTGAACTGGGGGCCTTCAGTATAGGAGACAAGATCTTTGCCACCATCCTGGCAGTTACCAGTTGCATGCCACAGTTCAGCATATGAGATTGCATGGGCCAGGGCTGGGATTCGATCCCTGGACCTCATGGTTGGTTGCCAGGCAAGTGCTCAACCTGCTGGGCTATCCTGGCACCCCTAATAATTTCTTAAAGGTGCAGGAAAAGGTGACAAAATGATCCTTTAAGTTATTTTGTTTTATTTTAATCCCTGTATTTATACATAAAAGGGGTGGCTATTTGCCAGTCAATCACAGTTACTAAGAAGTTAAAACAGTAAGTTTGCTTCCATTCGATAGAGCTAAAGCTAAGCATTAACATTCCTGTTGCCTTTTTCTGGCTATTATTACTGAAGCTAGAGGAAATGGCATAATTAAAAATCTAAACTCAGGATAATGACTGACAGTGTGTTGGTAAAAGAAACTCATTTTTCCCAGCACAAGTCTTAAGAAAGACTGCAGAATTAATTTCTCTTCTGATATAGTCCCAATTGTAAATGAGAGGAGAAATAGCAATGCATTAGTCTATGTCTCTAATGTCACAGTTCTAATTTAACACATTACTGAGAAGATAAATCTTTGAACATATCCTGAGTAAATAACATATTGTTTTTACTCTGTTAATAAAGCACAAATAATTAGCCTAGGGGCTCTTAGCACATTTTTTTTTCATTTTATTTTTATTGAATAATTAGAACATACAAATATTTACAGAATATATTTAAAGATTTATTTTTATTTATTGTTTTTGACAGAGAGAGAGATACAGAGACAGAGACAGAGAGAAGGGGGAGGGCCCAGAACAGTCTCCATAGTTGCACATCATTGGTTTTTCCACATAGTTTCATTCCACAAGTGGGTGCAGGGCTGCACTGGGCAGGAACTGGGCCGGGGTCTTCACCCCAGTGAGGATTGAACTGGGGGCACTCCCCAGTTCAGCATGTGGTTCTGCACAGGGCAGGGCTGGGATTCCATCCTCGGTCCCTGGGGCTACAAAGAGAGCGCTTAACCCACTGAGCCATTCCGGCTTCCACAACAGAATATATTTAAGGTATAAAAATAATATTGATACATGAAAATCAAGCAAATTATCTCTCAATTTTAAAAACCATTATCCTGATTTTTAAGTCCTTTGTAGCCTAAGCACCTTAGTTATAACTGCTCTCCTAGTTTTGTATTTACTATATTCTTGTTTTTGCTTCTTAGATTTATGTATGTCTACTCTCTATAAATTATATTGTTTACTTTTACATTTTTAAACTTTATATAATTAAATTTTACTATGGGCTATCCTTCCATAGGTACTATTTGAGTTAGTTTTATATTCCAGAGTCATTTTGGTTTAAACATTGATAAAATTAATTAAATTGTTCTTTTTACCTGCTATTGCATTCCTTTATAACACTATACTATATGTAATGTAACTTTTAAAGTATTGATGAATTGGATCAGTAGATTTGGATAATTTACCTTATTTGTTTGTTTGTTTGTTTGTTACCACAATGATGCTCTAACGTCTTTCAACCTTTCATCTTTTGTACATTTTATGGCACCCACATACAGTGGGATTTAGCGTGCATGTTTAGGAGAATTACAAGGCTGTAGAACAATTTTCTTCAAAATTACTATATGATGCTAAATTATTTCTAAAAGGTATTTTCTATAGGATTACTTTTCCTAAGGAATACTTCATTTTATATACTGCTGAATTTTATTTGCTAACACTGTTTTGAATTTTTTTTTTTAAGACTTATTTTATTGTTTTTGGCAGAGACAAACAGAGAGAAAGAGGAGGGCCCAGAGCAGTCTCTGTAGTTGTACATAATCAGTTTTCAACTTGGTTTTGTTCCACACGGGTGGATGGGGGCCATGCAGGGCGAGAATGAGGCTGGGGGTCTCCTGCATGGGAGGCACACCCCTGAGAGCTGGGGGCCAAATGAGGGGGGAGGGTAGGGTGCCTTTGACATGAGACACTTGCCCTGGAGAGAACTAAACTGGCACCACACCCCAGTTCAGCATATGGGTCCTCACCAGCCTAGGCCAGATCCCGGACTTGATCTACCAACCCCGGGGGCTGCAAAGCCAGAGCTTAACCCGCTAAGCCATCCCAGCTTCCCCTCTTTTAAAATTTTTTATTCTAAGCTCATGCCTGAAATTAGGCTGTATTTTCTTTGCCTCTTTCTCGTTCAGTTTGTGATCAAGTTTATGTTATTACAAAAAAAAAACAGCCTGCAGAATATTCCCTTTATTTTTCTCACTCTCTTAAAAAAAGATAAAATAAAAAAATATATAAAAAAAAGACTTTAAGATTATGATTTGTTTTTGGTAGCAATTTCTAATGAAGTTAAGTGGACCAGAGAGATTTTAGTCTTAAAATTTTAAATTCATGATTAATATATACATTGTTACAGGAAAATTATATACTTCAGGTACAGTATTTAATTTTTACAGAAATATTTAATTGTCATAGGGTAATGATTTATTATATAATTATGTTTTTAAACACTTCATGTTTTTAAAGTATTGCAATCAATCTTTTAAGAGCTCATATATTTTGATAAACTATTATATCTTTAGTTATATACATATTTCTTCCAAATGTCTTCT
>PVKE010008713.1:18077-46977 GCA_004027555.1 Craseonycteris thonglongyai
TCTTTGTTTTTCCTATGATCAAACTCCCCAGAGTATAGTATTTTTTAAAAACGAGTATTTGTATTGGTATCCTCGACTGCATTTATATATTATGTTTATTTATATTTCTACTTCATTTTTTCCTTTCTTCCACAACTGTTGGGTTTACTTCTTTATTCATTTTAACCTTTTAAATTGATGCCCATTTTATTTCTTTTCACTTATATTTGTTTCTAATAGATGCCATTAATGCATTACATTTCCTCTAAAATGCTGCTTAGATAAATTAAACAAGTTTTGAAACCACATGATATTTTGTTGTTGTTTTACTGTTTAAAGTATTTTGTATAATTTATATTTGAAGATATATATTTTTAATTGTTAAATTTATTGGAGTGACATTAATTGATAACAATTACATTGTTTCCAGGTGCTCAATTCTACATTACATTGTCTATACATCACATTATGTGCTCACCACCCAGAATCAGCTCTTTTTCCATCACCATATATTTGATACCCTTTCCCTACTCCCCACCAGCTCTCCCACCCACCTCCCCCCTTACCCTCAGGTAACCGCTAAACTATTGAATGTGTCCATGAGTTTTTGTTTCCTTGTTAATTTCAGTTTTATATTCCACCTATAAGTGAGATAATATTTTTCTTGATTCTTCCAGTCTGACTTATTTCACTTAATAAGATGTTTTCAAGGTTCGTCCATGTTGTCATAAATTGCTGTATTTCATCTTTTCTTATTGCTGAGTAGTATTTCATTGTATAAATGTACCACAACTTCTTTATCCAGTCATCTATCAGAGGACACTTTGGTTAATTCCACAACTTGGCCACCGTAAACAATGCTGCGATGAACATTGGGGTACATATATCTTTGCGGATTAAAGTTTTCAGGTTTTTTGGGTAGATACCCAGGAGAGGGATGGCTGGGTCATATGGCAATTCCATTCCTAGTTTTCTGAGGAATCTCCACACGGCCTTCCATTGTGGTTGTACCAGTTTACATTCCCACCAGCAGTATATATGGGTTCCTTTTTCTTCACAGCCTCTCCAGCACTTGTTATCCCTTGTGTTGTGGATTATAGCCATTCTAACAGGTGTGAGGTGGTGTCTCATCGTGGTTTAAATTTGCATTTCCTTAATTGCTAGTGATGTTGAGCATTTTTTCATGTGTCTGTTGGCTGTTTGTATGTCTTCAGGAGAGAAGTGTCTGTTTAGGTCTTCTACACATTTTTAAATTGGATCACTTGTTTTTTGGTTGTTCAGGTGTATGAGTTCTTTATATATTTTAGATATTAGCCCCTGATCAGAGACATTATTTGCAAAAATTTTCTCCCATTCAGTTGGTTTCCTTGTTCCTTTGTTGATGTGTCCTTTGCTGTGTAGAAGCTTTTTAGTTTGATATAGTCCCATTCATTTATTTTTTGCTTTTACTTCCTTGTCTTTGGGGTCAAGTTCATAAAGTGCTCTCTGAGCCCAAGGTCCATAAGTTTAGTACCGATGTTTCTCCTATGCACTTCATTGTTTCAGATCTTATGAGGAGGTCTTTAATCAAACACTTTGAGTTAATTTTGCTTTATGGAGACATTTTTTGACCTGTTATCTCTTAGATAGAGGAGATTAAATATGAAAATCTATGAGTAAGCATCAATCTCAAGTAAGATTAATAAAATAGTTAATCATAACCCCTAAAATTTTAGAAAAAAATTAATAATTAAGACAATATTTAAAATTAAAGAAAAACAAACTATTCATAAGAGAAAATATTCTTTCAACAGCCCCTTCACTTCCTGGAAGACAAAGAATAAACCCTACAATGTTATAAAAATATTGAAAGTCTAGGCATTTTTCACTCATTTCAGAAAAAATCTTTACCTATCTATCAGATACAGAAATGTTTTCTTTATTCCATGTATCCAACTGCCTCACAATTGTAGATTTTATGAGGGTCCACTGATCAAATACATGACTTTCTTCTGTTTCTGTGTGTGTGATGAGTTCCTCATTCAGGCTGTCCTGTATTTCTTTCTACTCAGGTGTCTTCCTTAGCAGCATCCACTTAAACTTATCAGTGTTTCCTACACTGCACTTTCACTTATTGATATATTCTAAGCTGATTTCATAAGAATTCTCAAACTACTTCAAAAAACTTAGTCTCATTAATTTCCCCTGAATCTACTAGTAGTTTCAGATGTTGCTTTGACATCAATAATTATAAACACTTCAATTCTTCTGTACTCTGATTGTTCACAAAATTTTCAATGTTTATTGCTACTTCTGCAGCTGAAATATTGTCTTTTTCAATTAAACTAATGTAAATTTGGAACATAGACACCTGATCTCTTGTATATATTAATAAAATACTTATAAAATATCGTATGAGCAGTAAAAAAAATCTGTATGGCATACCACACTGAACGCTCTAATGTAGAATTTCAGTGGCCAGACTGCAAAAAACCTTGACCATTCCAAAGCCAGTATATTTTAATTCCCACCAGAGAGTTGTACTGTAAAAAAAAAGCTAATTTTTAGCCTGTTGAAGTGAAATATGAGTTTGACATTTCTGAATCAAACTGAATGTAGGGCAGAAAGAATTTCCACAGATGAAATGATTGTAGATGTAACAGTGAGACGACACACAGTCACTATATCCCACACGCCAACCCTGATGGAAGCAAACAGCCAGGTGAGCCTGTTCAGTAGTTTGTATGTAACACCTTTCTGGCTCCCACATGCTAAATAGGGCTTATTGACTGCCTCTTGAATCCCCCGCCACCGCAAACAAGCAAGGAGGCAGTGTTTTGACTATTGTTAGCTCAAGAAGCCTGGCTCTGACTGGATAAAGTAAATGAAATTTCTTCTTTCCATCACACTAGTAGTTTTACTGAAAGCATTGATTAGCATAGTTCCTTTTGATAAAGAGTTCTGTTTTACTTGGCTTCTAAACAGGTTTAATTTCTTGTCAGCTTAGCAATGTGTTCTATATTTTATGCATTACATTAATCGTTTTTATTGGGATGAGTAAGAAAATCTTCTCTGTCTAAGTCCTTAAAATTGAATTACTAGGGGATGCTGAGATAGCTCAGGGGTTGAGCTCTTGCCTTGCAATCACAAGGTCAGCGCTTTGATGTCCAGCCCCAGCCTGTGCTTACCAATATGCTGAACTGTGATGCAACTGGTAACCACCAGGATACCTGGGCAGTGAGGGTGTTCCCCTCCCATGTGGGAGGCCTCTGGTTTGGTTCCCATTCTGCACAAAGCTCTACATCCACCTGTGTGAAATAAAAACGTGTCCAACTAATCATGTACAATTATGGAGACTCTTTTGGGGTCTCCATCAGTGTCTCTCTCTCCCTTTCTCTCACTCTCTCTCACCTTCTCTCAAACAATAACATAAATATCTAAAAACACATTGAAATACTTACTGTATCTATAGGTCATTATTTCAATAAAACATTGATTATTTCCTGGGGGTGCCAAAAAAATATATATACACATTTTAAGAGATGTTATCTATATATTACTTTTCAAAGTTGAATTGAATTACAGTAGCAATGACATTCCCTCAAAAAGATGGCATGAATCAAATGAGTGCTAGTGTCACCATATGACAGGCAGGACAGACAAAGCATATAGCAGAAGTATGGTTGTCAATCGAATATTGCAAGACCATTCTGAAGCAGTATTTGAAATTCGAGAATATTGTCAAAGTGCAATGACAATGGAGGTATGAATATGCAATGGAACCCCCAACATGCTTAACAATTGCATGCATTCGTGATAAGTTTGAGACTTGTGGTAAATTGGAATTGCATGTTCAGCAATACAAGGGAATACACTGGTCAATGTTGCTCAAGCAGTTGTATGCCATAATCATCAGTGTCTGGACACCGATGGTAACCACCTTGAGTACCTCTTATAATTCAGAAGTCAAACATGACTGCTATTCATCTTTTGTTATTGATTTATATTTAACATTATAATTTTAATACAGTTTTTTCTGTCTTAAAATGTGTATACATTTTTTGGCACCCTTTGTATATTCTATAGTACTAACTACATACACACTAATTTAGGCTATCATAATTTTGTTAGACATATCTAATATGGTCGACAAACTAGCATTTTTGTACCACTTCATTTCCTTCTCAATTTGACCTTTCAGACTTCAACTACTGGTTATATTAAAAGATAAAAGATACGACAAAATTATCATATTTAAGGCAAAATCGAAGGCGAATACTTAAAAATATATATTAGTCTATTCTCATTTCAGAGCCCAACAAAACAATCAGCTTGTGGAGAATAAAATCTTTCAGGGAAGCCAGGATGGCTCAGCAGGTTAAGTGTTTGCTTTGCAGCCCTGGAGACCTAGGATTGAATCCTGGCTCCGGCCCAGGTGGAGTCATATGCTGAACTGGGATGTGCCCCCAGTTCAGTTCTTGCTGGGGCCTATGCAGGAGGCTCCCGGCCCAGTTCCTGCCCTGCGCAGCCCCGCACCCACCTGTGGAGTAAAACTATATGGAAAACTAATGTTGTCAACTGTGGAGACTGCTCTGGGCCCTCCCGCTTCTCTGTCTCTCTCTGTCTCTCTCTCTCCGTAAAAAAAAAAAAACAATAAAAAAATAAATCTTTCATATTATGTTTCATAGACACACTTGAAATATGCTATTAAACATATCAGAGCTTGTGCTTTAATTTCTATATGAAATATGGCAAAGCCATGATTAAAAAGTCATTCCTCATTTAAACTTCTTATCTGAAAATAATAATGGAGTATTGAATATAAAAGGTCTGACAATTAAGTATGCAAAATCATCCTGAAAACAGTGCTACATACTTCATTGCTGATTATTACTACAGTCACCTTTGAAGTACTCCCCTTGGGAAGCTATGCACCAACACTAGTGCCTAGGTCACCCTTCAAAGCAATTTTGGAACTCTTTTTCTAAAATGTCCAACAGAGTCATCATCCCTGATATCCTAACTTCATCAAAATGTCTTCTTTTCAATATTTCCTTTATCTTCTGGTAAAGAAAGTCTTTGGAGGCCAGATTACATGAGTAGAAAGAATGTTCCAATACAGTTATTTATTTACTGGCTAAAAACTCCCTCACAGATAGTGCTATGTGAACTGGTACATTGTTGTGATGCAAGAGACATGAGTTACTGGCAAAAAAACCATGTCATTTTTGTCTAACTTTTTCATGCAGCCTTTTCAGCACTTCCAAATAGTCAACTTGGTTAACTGTTTAGTTGGTACAAATTCATAATGAAAACTCCTTCTAATATCAAAAAAGTTTAGCAACATCTTTTTGACTCTTGATTTGGACTGACAGAGCTTTTCTTATCTTGGAGAATTGGCTGATTTCCACTATGCACTTTGATGCTTTGTTTTAGGGTAATACTGTTATACCCATGTTTTATCACCATTGATAACAAGGCCCAAAACGTTGTCTTGCCTCTCCAAAAAGTTTTGGCAAATTTTGACCATCCCTTGCTTTTCATTCATTGGTGAGCTCCTTTGGGACCATTTTTGTACACACGTTTCTCATGCCAAAACTTTCAGTGAAGATTTTCCTAACTGTTTCTCTATTGATGTTTACTTGGTCTGCTAGGCTTCTCAGTCAGCTGATGATTTTGATGCACAATTTGATAAATTTTTGCAATGTTTTTAATCCGTTCAGCTCATTATTTGCTGCCCTGACCTCTTCAGCAGTGACACTTTCTCTCCCTTCATAAAAACGTTTAATTCATTTGTACCCTGCCATTTCCTTCATAGCTTTATCCCCATAAACTTGGACTAATATGTTCCTGATTTCACGTCTACTCTTGCCAAGTTTAACAAGACATGTAATGTTTGTTTGTTGCTCTAATTCAAGCTCTGACTTTCTTGTGATGGCACATAAAAGCATGCAACAACAATAATGAACATCACTCAGCAAGACACCGCCATGCATCAACAGTAACACAGCTGTGAGACACTGATATATCAAGGTTATGGAACTTTGCCAAGTTGTTCTGACAATGCTGCCAATGTAAGTGCATGTTGGCAAGTTCACAAACTTAATTGTCCAATGTAGTGTAAAAATATGCACATATGCATATATTTTCCACATTTCTATATATTCCATAACTGAAGCGTAAGAATCTACTTGCTAACTTTGAAATCTCCGAGAAAAGTTATGTGACAGGAAATTCAAAGCAAAGTTTAAAATATCCCTTTCCTGATTTTAATTACACAATAGATCTACATTTTGTGCTATAAATAAAAGTATCATATGAAGCAAGTACTTATACTTAATATATTTCTAAGTGCTTCACAGTTTTATTCTGGTAATTTATATAAATAATGGAATAATTTAAGAATTATCAAATACTGTACTATAAATAATAACAGGTCAAAGAAATAACTAAAATTCTGATAACTAAAATGTGCTTTGTTTATTATTCTGGATGCCAGATTTAACAAGTGAGGTCTTTCTAAAAGTGTAATTAAGAAAAGTGCTCAAATCAAATTGATGGAAGCAGTACTGGTACAATCAGATAAATTTTTCATGATTCATAAAACAATTACAAATGTTCATTATAAAAAAGCCATATAGAATTGAAGCAAATGAAACTGTTTGTAGGAAAATGTCCATGTTACAGTACCAATAATTTAAATAAACTCAATGTGCATATATATATATATATATATAGTCAATCCTTATTATTTGTGGATTCTGTTTTTGTAAATTGCCAACTTGCTAACATTTATTAGGAAAGCCAAAATTAATATTCACAGCACTTTCAGGTTATTCTCAAATATGCTCAGAGGCAAAATATTTGAGACAACTGATGCACGTGTTCCCAGCTGAGGGCCACCAAAGTGCCCCTCTCTTTGTTTCAGCTCTCATACAGAGATGACCAGAGGATACGGCAGTAGGGACAATGAAGTAGAATGCAAAAGGCTCTGGCTTTGGGACTAATTGGATGGGCATAATTCTAATTCAGGCACAGTTTAGTGAGGCAGTCCCGAATAAGTAACTTAACCCTTCCATTGTCTCTTTTATAAAATACAGAAAATAGAATTAACCAGATTTAGTTATTTTGGTATCTACATGAGATATTATACACACACTCAATGCACAAGATTGTCCCTCAGAGCAATGGTTTATTGTTCATTTAATGTTCACTGGAACTTTATAGAATAAAACTAGCACAAATAATGAGAATTGACTGATTTTATCTATATACACACATGTATATAAATATATAAAATTTTACTCTCAATTATACATAGGGACATGGTTTAAAAAATTTTTAAACTGCGTTTTCATCTGCAAGTCAAGAAGACATGCTCTTCTGTGCATAGAGCTAGAAATGACTATACTGTTTAGTGTTCAGAGAAAACAAAAAACAGGCACTGATGATAAAAAAATTACATATGTATGACTAATAACATTCTACTGAAATAAAAATGTAAAACAAATGGCAAAATTAGGTACTTTCTAAAATGTGGGAAGAATACTAGAAAAATATATTCCTTATCACAACAATTGATTAATGATAGCTTTAAACAAGTTGTCGAGCAATTACCTTTTTAAAAACTAAAATTTTATGAGGCAAAAGGGTAAGATTAAGTAAACTCCAGTGAATTAAGTTTCTAATTTAACAAAATTTATAGTTTTTAATTTTTATTTCTACATAACCAAAGAAGTGCTGTCTTTTATCCTGTTTTTATATATGCAGTTAGTGTTTTATTTCACTGTTTATAATAGACATTATTGATAATATATAACATATGATAAGTGATGGAACTAGTTTCTAGGGACATGACATAAATCAATCCATGTTTTAAGTTCTACCTCCATTGTCAGGTAAGATACACTTATCACCTATGGTCTACTGATTTTTTTTTTTTTTTTAATCTCAGTTTCCTTTATAGTATACCTATTAGAATTCATAGTTTTGGTTAAGATTTAAAAATAAAATTTCTATACTGGTCCAAAAAAAAACAACAACAATTAAATTTGTGAGCAAAGTCTGCCTCCTAAGATGCTTCTGCCTTAAAATTATATTTGCAATAGACTCCTTTTTGTTCTAGAAAACCACATATAGTATATCTTAAAGTTGTGCTAATACAAACCAAAAACCTATCTATTCCTCAGGAATATCCAAATGCAGTTGTTTCAACACAAAAAGCTGAGTAGTATTTTTTGTTCTACTGTTCAAGACTTGAAAATTGTTAAGAGAGTATATTGAGTATTCTTTTATTAGAATGCTGAGCATTTTCTAGTAGACAATGTAATGTATAATTTTACACCTGGAATCTATGTAATTGTTACCAGCCAAGGTTACCCCAATAAATTTAACAATAAAAATACTAGTATGAAAACTTAATAGTAGTCACAGCAATTGTATAAAATTTATGCCCACAAAAATTTTGGTGGGGAGAGAAGTGGAGAGAAGTTAAATATATGGTGATGGAAAGAGTTATACACCTGGAACCTATGTAGTTTTTACTAACCAATGTAACTGTAATAAATTTAACAAATAAAAAAATTTTTTTTCAATAAACAAAAATAGCACACTAATAGTAACTACTAAATTCATATACATATTGCAAAGCAGCATTTCCCAGATGAGGTCTCATGTCTGTCTCCTGAGACGTGCTCTCTGTGGAGATCAGATGACTAGGAGATAGTCACCTCTACGGGCACAGAAATGTCTACACTGAGCACTAAGAAGGTCTCTATGCTATAGAGACTCTTAACTGTTGAGGCTGAGGTTTCACATGCACAAATTTCATATTAGCATATATGGAAAGCCTGATAAAATAGTGCCAATATATATTGATTTCATATGATATAGTTATTGTTTTAGAGTCTTGAGCTTATAACTCATTTGTTAAGCAACTCTTTGAGTCTGAAAATACTGAACTTGAAATCTAATTCTATTATTTTTGTGATTCTAAGTTACATAAATTATCTGTTACTTAATTTAGAAAATAAAGATAATCATAATGGCTGCCATGTAGAATTGTCGGGAAGAGTCATTGAAATGATATATATGAGAACTTCAGAAGTAGTCTAGAATTGCATGAAAATATGCTTATTTCTCTATGCCACTTCCAGTCATAACACCGTAACACTCAGATTTGGGTAGCATAACATCAAAGCAATAAAGAATAAAAGAAGTTAGTATTCTTGTATTTCCTAATATGTAGTCACCAGATTGACTAAATATGAGGAAAAAAATATTTTATATATAATATGCTAAGCAAATACCGTATTTTCCAGCGTATAAGACAACCAGGCGTATAAGACAACCCCCTAATTTTACAGTTAAAACATAGGTTTAGTCCTATATTTGCTGTATAAGACTACAGCCTCGGAAGTGGGGGGGTAGTCTTATACAGCAAATATAGGCCTAAACCTATGTTTTAACTGTAAAATTAGGGGGTCGTCTTATACGCCCGGTCATCTTATACACCGGAAAATACGGTATATATTTTACCTTATGTCACAAAAAAGTGAACAGGATACAGCAGGCACCACTCAAATCTGTCTTCACAACCCAGTGCTTAGGGTGGCCTTTTAAGAAATTAGGGGAAACAAGGATGCACAAGCAGTTGTTGGGCAAGTTTTGATTGAAGGACTTTCGAATTTGACTGTTTACGGTAATATAATGATAAGGGGCTTCAGCACTGGATCTTCCTGGACAATAGACCCTTTACTTCTGAAAGGATTCTGGTGTTCAAGTTCTGGTAATATTCCAGTCCTTCGGTTAGCGGGAGGGGTGGGGGTAGGGGAAGCCACAACTTTGGTTTCAGGTGCAGCTGACGGTCAAAGGACTGCATTTGTTTCTGCATATGTTTGGTTGCATGACTTGTAGTTTTGGTCTGTTGTCTCTAAAAAGCAACTCAATATCTTGTTAGAAACATGATAGGAAGAAGTTGAGATGGCTCAGCTGGTTAAGCACTTGCTTTGCAGCCCTGGGGACTGAGGATCGAATCCCGGCCCCAGTCCATGTGGACCCATATGCTGAACTGGGCTGTGCCCCCAGTTCAGTTCTTGTCGGGGCCTATGCAGGAGGCTCCTGGCCCAGTTACTGCCCTGCGCAGCCGTGTGCCCACCTATGGAGTGAAACTATATGGAAAATTAATGCTGTCAACTGTGGAGACTGCTCTGGGCCCTCCCACTTCTCTTTGTCTCTCTCTATCTGTCTCTCTCTCTGTCAAAAAACAATAAAAATAAATCTTTTAAAAGAAGCAGGATAGGACCAAGCTGGTTCTATGGTTACAGTCTTCCTATCAATTTCAGTTCATAAATACCTACATGTTTAGTTTTATATGAGTATTGTCTCACAATAGTATTAAATCTTTCAGAAGTTAAAAGAACACATTAAATGCAACATGTGACCTTTTATCAAACAAAGCTTTGGTTTATTTTTATTAGCATTCTATACTCTTCAGAGTTCTTACCTTTATTCCTTGGTAGGTGAGATGTTTCTGTTTTTGTTTTGTATTGTTTTTGTTTTCTCTGATTTACTTCCAGGCTTTCTCTTTGTCTTTGATTTCATGTAGCTTGACTATGATATGGCTAGGTGTTTTTTGTCTGTCTGTTTGTTTGTTTGTTTGTTTGTTTGTTTTGTTGGTCTTTTGTCTTTTTGTGGGTTCTCTAAACATCCTGAATATGTGGTTTTGTGTCTGCCATTATATATGAAGAGTTCTCAGACAGTATTCTTCAAATATTTTTTCTGCCCCAGTCTCTCTTCTCCTTCTGATGCTCCAATTATGAGTACACTACACAATATTTCCCCATAGTTTTTAATGTTCCATTATGCTTTTCTTTTTTTTTTCTCTATATATCTATTTGGGAAGAGTCTATGAAGTTCGCTGATTCTTTTTGTGGCTGTGTTGAGTATGCAGATGAGTCCATTGAAGGCTTACTTTCTTTATTTTTGTAACATGGGTTTTTATTTCTAGCTTTTCTTTTCATTCTGTTCTATAGTGCTCATATATCTGATGATTTTGCCTTTTGGTCTTACACATTTTCAATTTTGTGCACTAGAATGCTTATATTAATCATAGTTATTTTATATTTTTAATATATTTTTGTAATATGTACCTAGTGTTATGTTATATATTGATGTTATGTTATGTTATGCTATGTTATTATGTTATGTTGTTATGATATATTATGCTATGTTGTTATGTTATGTTATGTTATGTTATGTTATGTTATCTTATGTTAATGTTATGTTAATATAATTCCATTCTGTATCTTATCTGAGTCTGGTCGTTATGCTTGCTTTGTCTTTGCAGTCTTTTTAGCATTTGTTCTATGTTCTTGTTGAAATTAGCACATGTTGTATACAATACAAAGGTTGTCAAAAAGGTTATCAACGATTGTCAATAGGGAGGTTATATGGCTGGATACTTTCAGGACAGCCCTCATTTCAGGTAAATAATAGGCTATTAGTGAGAGTTTGTGTTAATGTGGCAAGGAGTTGAACTGTGTTTAATTATTGTAGTATAGTTGAAGGTAGCAGGGACTTCACATTTCTCTAATGCCTTTGTTTTTGTCTTTAATCTTGACTTTGAAACTTTCATTTGTACATTTGCTCAGAGAGAGTTCATGTCTTACAACTCTTTCAGCTATAATCCACCGTTATAATACTGAAAGTTTACTAGTGTGGTGCACATGTGGAAAAGGAAAGGCATTTCATAATCTGATTAAGACTATCTTTTATTAATAGTAGGTCTGTGTCTTGGGGGTATTTCACACTTCACAGGTGTTTGTGTTTCTTCTCCAAAGGTATAGTTGTTGTTTTTTTTGGTTTTGGTTTTGGTTTTCTTTTATACCATTTACTTCCTTCCTGGTATATTCCAAATCTATTTCATTGAAACCCTGCATCCCGTGACTAAGCTTCTTTGTTTCTCCCCTACACCTTACAGCTTAGGTATGACAGGAAGACCACAGTAACTCAGGTCAAAAAATGTTTCAACATTGCCCTAGGGGAGTCTTTCTCTCTGAAAGGAGGCCTTTGTTATGGAGAGGAATCTGGGAGGGTTATACTTTGTCTACTTTTCCTCTTCCCTGAGCCATGGCCTTGAGGGCATGTTTCTTGGATCTTCCTTGTGAGAATCCGGTAGGATTTCTGGAAAGTCCATGATAAAATAAGGGATACCCCTTTAATTTCAGCACCCAGAACTTTCTCACTATGGACTGTTGTTCATGCCCAGCCTCTAGCAGCAATTCATTCCAATTGCTGTAGATTCTCAGTTAACCACAACTCAAGCAACCAGCAAAACTCTCAAGCAACCAGCACACTTTTGCCGGTTGCTTGAGAGTTCCAGATACATTTTTTCAGCATCTATCGATCCCCATGGGTGCTGGTTAACTAAGAGTCCTACCATTAAGGCTTCCACTGTCTTCTGCTCCATCTAAGCAATATCAGATGTTATATGTCTCTGAATATAACCATTTCTTCTTTCAATTTTTGTTGTGGTAGTTTTCCTTGTTACCTCAGTCCTTTAAGAATATAAGAACAATTGTGGATTTTCAGTTTCTTTAGTTTTTATTTGTTGTAATCCTATTCTCTTCATACTACTTGAGTCCCCATGCTATATGATTCCACATGTAAGAAATTATGAAGTACATTACTTTTCATCAGTGGAATTATCACTTGCAATTTAATTCTTTGAACAATTAAAAGTTTTATTCTTACAGCACACAAACCATTAACAGGTCACTGGACAAAAAGCAACTCTTGGATTCCTTCTACTATCCCAAATTTCTTGCCTCACATTTTTCAATCAGAAAAAAAAAAAGAAAAGAAAGAGAAAGAACAACAAACAAACAGCAGCAACAACAACAACAAAAAAAAACACATGCCAGTCAATCCTGTTACTCCTGAATCTTTCAGTTATTAAAATTAAAGTAATGTATTCTATTATTTTCATAGACATGAGTGATGAATACAAAATTGGTTTTGAAGCTGATGTCTGGCCAACACAATCATTGGAAATGCGAAGTCATTAATATGATACATGGTTGGTGCTGCAAGCTCATCTAAAATAACATACTCCAGAAGACAAGTTAGAGAAGAACCATTCTATGTGGACACTGTCATTATAATTCATCCTGTTGTCCTAGACAATTAAAAGGCACTTCTATTATTTTTTGTTTCTTGCATTAAGATCCGAGTCAACCAGTCTATTTCCCTGGAGTGCTTTCTGATAACTCTTTCCTAACACTTTCAATTTATTTCTCTGCACTAAGCCAGACAAATATATACAATACAAAAAATTCGAGAAGTTGAAAAGATGGTAGATAAAATGGTCCATGGGCAATACTTCTAACTGCAGGACTAAGAGGAATTAATTCTACTCCTTGTGGCTTAACAATGATTAGAGTTAAGGAATGATGTCAGTTAGAAATAATTAACAGGGAAGTGACAAGGAAAAATTTCTGTGATGTTCAACCTAAATTAAGTTATAGCAGAAGGTGGAAGGAAGAGATAAGAGAGGTTAATCAGTTAATAGCTATAGGCCAAAACAAATAAAAAATATTGTTTATATTCCTCAATATATACTGAAACTTTTAATTAATTTTCAGGTGGCTATTTCCACAATTATTTGTCAAGAATAACCAAATAATGGAGCACCAGGCTCCACCACATCTTGCTTACCTATGAAGTATCCAGACTGTTGTCCACAACCAATACAAAGGAGCACACACTTCTTGCTTAGGGACTATACACCTATCCCAGAATTATCCCTGCTTCACCTTCTTCTACAACATTTACCTACAGCCAAGATATATTCTTTCAAAACAGCTTACATCCTTGTTCCCTGAATTTAATATATTAATTATATAAAAGAGCCCCATCAGCTCCAGGGCAGCAAACATGTTGTCATCTCTATCTAGCTCTGTTGCTGGTGGTTTAGATTGCATTCTCCAGGACCTGGTATGTTTTCTGGCTGAACTGTGGCTCAATAAACCCTTTCTTTCAGAAAACCTTTCAGCTGTGAAAGGTCTGTTTGTTTTTATTTGTTTAACAAAAGTAGAACTAATAAGTTGTTTATATTCTTCCTCCTCAGCAAGAGATTTAAGGTAAGCAAAAATCACTCAGTGATTTATAAATACCTTTTAGAAACAATCTCACCATACCTATGAACAATTTTCAGAATGTTACCAACTTTCTTCTTAGGAAGTTGACAATCAGATTATTTTTTTGTTACATGTTGGGTAAATGGAGCATGTTCGTAATATTTGTGTTGCTGTCTGGTCTTTCCATTTGAGCAAATGTACTCTTTATTTTAGATAACCAAAAGGTAATAGAAGTGTATTACTTCAGACATGCATAAAAGTTGTGTAGTGATTGTATAGGTTAAGAAAATGTTCTTGATTTATGACTCAGCCAGTTTGTTAATGAGTATCCACAGAAGACCCTCAGCAGAATAAGCCCACCATGGTTAAATGATATGTGTTATCATATTAAGAAAAGTCTGGCAATTATCTAATAAACTTAAATTAGGGTAATAGCACATTCAAATAGATCTAATGTTAAATCTTTTCAGTTTTTAAGTTATCAGAATAAGGTTCAAGGGGAAGCTGGGATGGCTCAGTGGGTTAAGCACTCACTTTGCAGTGCTGGGGACCGGGGATCGAATCCCAGCCCCGGCCCATGTGGAACCATATGCTGAACTAGGAGCTCCTCCCGTTCAGTTCTCTTTCTGTCTCTGTCTCTGTCTCTGTCTCTGTCTCTGTCTCTCTCTCTCTCTCTCTCTCTCTCTGTCAAAAATAAATAAATAAATAAAAATATATTTTTTAAAAAAAGAATAAGGTTCAAGACTATATAATAAATTACAATAATAAGATTTTTCTTTTTTTTTTTAAGATTTACTTTATTAAGAGAAAGAGAGGAGAGTAGAACGAGAGGGGGAGAGAGAGAGAGAGAGAGAGAGAGAAAGAGGTGGAGAGTACCCAGGGCATTCTCCATAGTTGTACATCATTAGTTGTGACATGGTTTTATTCCACACAGGTGGATGTGGGGCCACACAGGGTGGAAACCAAACTGGGGGCCTCCTGCATGGGAGGCAAGAACTTTCACCACCATCCTGGTGGTTACCAGTTGCGCTGTAGTTTATCACGTGGATTTGCATGGGCCTGGCTGGGATTTGATCTCTAGACCTCACAATTTAGAGGCAAGTCCTCAATCTGTTGAGCTATCCCAGCATCCCCAGCTTTTTCTATTACGTAAAATTAACACTTAGATTAAATTATACTTTAGAGAATTTCACACTTTATTTCTATTATCTTCCCCCAATGTTATCTATTCTGAAATAATTGCCTTCTCTCTAACATCCAAAATCATTCCAAACATTTTTCCTACATAACCATGTCCACAAGCTAAATTTGTGAAAATAAATTTTATTAGTTCAATTGACTTACTATGTCATAGACAATTAACATATTTTAATTCATTTAAGTTTTTATACCCATTTGCTTATTGATAAACTGAAAAACAGAAAGGTTAGGCAAATTAAATCAGGCCCACACCTAGTGAGCAGCTTATCTAATATTAGAAATTGAATTATTCTATCATATCATGATATCCTTATGCAAATTTCCTAAGGCTTTACAGATATATACTCAGGATATGGAAAGTCATAAACCAAGAAGATCAACGGTAGATTTTGAATATACAATAACTAAGTTTCTATGAAATTTCTTAGTCCACATAATAAAAGAGCTATAAGAAATTCTGTTTGGAAGAAGTCTACTGATGGATTTCTTTGTAGGGTGAAAGTAGGAAGTATTCGGTAGGAAGGTTCATGTTTGTGTAAAAATATACAAATAAACCAAATATGTCTATAGTCTTAATTGCGTGGCACTGCTAGGACAACTCTATAATCCTCACAAAGCTTTTACTGGAAGCCTCTCTAAATTACATATTATGATAAAAATGACCCAGGCAAACAAATTATTTTTCTTATTATAGAAATGTATGGTATCAAAGACCCATTTTTACTTTGAGATTTTAGAGTAAGTCTATAGATGGCATTAGGCTATGAATAAACATGAGTGATAGATTGAGTTGTCTCATGGCCAGCCTGAAGCAGAAAAACTAACTGACTTGAACTAAGGGTCTCAACAGAGGGAGATTTATGTTATCCAGCTGAATTACATTCTTTTATAGACTGCTGCAGATGGGTTACAGGAAAAGCAGCCATCTATCCCCTTTAAAAAGACTGCACACTAGTACTACAGATATACTATTATTTCATGGTAGGGGTTGCTGTAGGCATAGAACCGGCTTAGTTGTCTGACAGTCTGCCCCAGTTAAAATAGAAATGCCATTTACCAGAGTGTCAAACAAGTAGGGCCCATATAGCACTATAATCAAGTTGCAGTGACATTACATATTTTAGCCTCAATATAGAAAATGGTTCAGTCAGCAGAGATTTATAATCTCTGCTGCCCCTGAGAGGTACTTATAATTTATCAGGTAGTTATTATCTTCTATGTCAATAAAAACACTGGTATCTCTAATTTGTGCTGCATGCTGTAGTTATAATGCTTTCCTTCAATAGTTTTTACAAGTTTGTAAAATATTATCTTAGATTTAGGAATAATAACATTGTAAAAGGAAGGTAAATGAGTCTTTCAAGTTTAACCAACTTGGAAAGTGAGAAACCTAGAATTCAAATACAGATACACTGACTCCAATGCCAATATTCTTTCCACGGTGTTGTATTAGATATTCTGGATTTTGTCATTAGAATAAATTAAGTGTATTTTGAAGTATATTATGTTCTAAATTGTGAGTAAAGTATGCATATAAACAGCTACATAGAAAAAATGACTGCGGGCATTAAGTATCACTACTTCCTTAAAGCATGTTTAGTGTCTCTGTTATTCAAGTCTTTGCAGGAAGGCCTAGTGCTGCCTTTAGATAACCCATGGGCAGACTTCCCTTAATAGCTTAGAATAATTAGAAGCTGAAGCTAGGTCTTAATTCTGACTATTGATATAGATTGCTGTGTTCAATCCCATGTTACTAAATGTACCCTAAATTACTTAGAGCTAGGCCACATAATCTATGTAAAAGCACTTTAGAGCTCTTTTACACATACAAGGTCTGAGACTAATGGGAATATATTTAACTAATGTGTTCAGTCCTTTAAGTTACTAGCTTGAAATGCTTCTAATTTTAAGACAAAAAATATGTAAACCAAAACTTAAACATTTTTTATGTGAGGTGAGATACAGGATTTACTGAAATATTTCATATAGTCTGATATTCATAAAAGCGTACATTTCCTAAAATTAAACAGATCAGATGCTTTGCAGTGTAAACCATGAATGATTCAATATCAGCATTTCCTATTCAATTGGCAGCACATTGTCTTCACAGTACTCTCTACAGGAAGACTATCCATCAACATGTAACATCACATACAAACTCCATTCCACCTGCAATTCTAGACTCAAATGCCTCCATATTAATGAGGAAGCATCAACAGTTGAATGCATAACCTCATTTAAGATGTATGGTGACCAAAATGATAAAATAAATCTTTTGTAGATAATCATTGGATTAAATAGAGAAAAAAAAAATACTTGTTCTGTCCAGTTTAAGCCAGAATATCAAGGTAACCAGATGTTTAGCATTTCAATAGAAATTCTAGTGCCCAATAAAAACCATATAGCCTAGCTAGAATTTCTTAGGAAGGACTTCACTTTACAAAAAAGCAACTGGAACAATTTTTACAATAGGTTCATCAGAGGGTAGAACATTTTTTGTTTTTCTGTATTTTCCCCCTGCATTCTTATGCTATGTATCTCATTGCGTAACTTATGCACAACTTTGGTATGATTTTTGTTATCAACAAAATATAATTAAATGCAATATAGTAAATAAAACCTTAACATATTATTTAAAATAAATACATCTTTCAAAAATTCAAGAGAAAATTGCAGAATTTTTATTATTATGAATGTCAAATATACATATCCCATTCTTTTTTTGTTTTAACAGACCCGTGCATACACTCTTTAACTCTTTACTATGCCTAAAGCCAGAGCCAAAATTTTCCTGTATTCCATAATTTTTAATTCAATAAATGTCTATCAAACATTTTATATGCCTAGCACTGTGCCTGGTATTTGAACAATTTTTTTTTTTTTTTTTTTTTTACATAGAGCTTTTGCTAGGCCATCAGGAACCTCACTATACAGGGTCCAAAAGAAGTAATGCCTCTTTTCATGAGCTGGTAATCTATGCCAAATCTTCATTACAAAATCATAAGCATGTATGATTTTTTGGTATTACTGGACCCTGTCTTGTTATAAGAAGACATACACATCATATAATACAAGAAAAAAAAATGTGGTCAAATTTCAAATTTGTGAAAGAGCAAGTGCAATGAAAATTACACAGAAGATGAGATAGAAAATACTGAAATCCATTTTGCTTCAAAATTGATTTCTCTTTACTGTTTTCTATTTCCTATGCAAATTTCTTTGCTTTGTTACCCATATTATACCAGCATTCAAGAAAGTAATGATTTCAAGTCATTCTCTGAGCTATAAAAAGCTAACAGATTGGTTTGTATATACAAACACACACATATTCTAAAATCATATATGTATGACTGGATGAAAATGCTGTAGTATATTAAATTTTTATAAATCAATGCCCCTATTTACCAAATATAATCAGAAGATTCCTGAAAATAATGCAATTTAGAAATATTACTTTATCTCATGGTACCCCTGAATGTACACACATACATTCACACAGATAAACACAACTGTAATATACCATTTTATATTTACATAAATGTATAAAACTAATTCATATGTAGACATATATAGCATGCACATATATTTATATATGTATATGTATGGGTATGTTACTTTATTCTGAGACTAACTCTTCATTTAACCTTAGGGAACAAAATATTAAAAATCTTGAAACTTCAACCAAAAGCATAACAAAATGGTAGTAAATTAGTGATGGACCCAGGTCATGGGTGGTCTTTTATAATAATTAGTTTTTTAATTTTGATTGTAACTACCCATATTATCACGTATATCAATTTTACAATGATCCTCAAAAAGAAAAGAGAGCTCTCTTTTTTCCCCCTCTGGTGAAAGTGAATTAAGTAAACATGAACCTTGTGCATTTGATAAATACATTATGTCTTATATCCCCCTTTCCACTGCTTTTCATCCAGTTATAGCTGGGAACCAAGCAATAAATACTATTTATTTATTTTAATAGTATGCTTAGTGGAAGTATTACCGATATTTTCTAAGCTGAAAAGTACCCCAAATGCATTTTACTGCTAGGCTCAGCGTTTTCATAGTAATTTACAACTCAAAAAGGGTAATCTCTATTACTCTTTGTCAAACCAACTACTGGGTAAGTGCAGAATGCTACCCTATGAATTATTACCAAATTTATTGCTGCAGTCATTAGTACATATCGATTCTGTTTATAACAACCCAAAGGGAATGGTAAACCTATTAGGTTGGTACTTGGTCTCTCTCTCTGAGAGGAACCAGGCTTTGGCACTGTCAAGTTTCAAGAAATGTCCAATTAGTTTGGCTATCAGTGCTGCTCCCTTTCTTTTCATTATTATTAATACAACTAGTCAGTAACATGAACTTCAAGCTCTTGTATATTACAATCAAATCTGAAAAACATTACTGCTCTTTTGTAAAGGCAACTTCACTCAATTGCCTTTTGAAATCAGATGTTTATTTTTATTTTTGTTTTTGTTTTTTTAAATCACTGATTTCTGTTTCTCTTCTGTAACAAATGGCTTACAAGTTTACAATATTTCCATGACTAGGTAGTTTCTTCTTGGCTCCTTTGTTTCTTCTAGGCACAATTTATGTTAACTTGGATAGGTTCCATTAAATACCATTAAGCATATTTGGTTGTCAATTATCAGAATTTAAAGTTTCTCTTTGTAGAAGGAGATGATTATACATCCTAAATATACATGCATTATTTGTCAATTATATCTCCAAAAACCAAAGACAAATTAAAAAATGAAAAAAGAGAGCAGGTGGCTAGGACTTCAGATCTTTGTCATCATGGGGACATTTACCCTAATTCATGGTGTTACACTCTAAATTGTCCCCTTAAAATGTATGTATTGAAGTTTCATTACCTAGTACTTCAGAATGTCACTGTATTTGGAGATATGGTCTTGAAGGTGTTTTGATTAAAAGGAGGTCTTAAGGGTGGAGCTCTAGTTCAATATATCTGGTATAACAACAAGGGCATGGGTATGTGCACAAAGAAAGGGCCATGTGAAGAGGCAGGATGGAAAAGGACAGCCCTCTGCAAGCCAAGGACAGAGGCCTCGGAGGAAGCCAACCCTTCTGGCACCTTGATCTTGATATTCAAGCCATAATTGTGAGGAAATAAAGATCTGGAAATAAAGCCCCACCCCCTATGCACGCGCACGCGTACACGCACACGCACATGCACACACACACACACACACACACACGCTTTTCAGAAAAAAACGACAGCTATAAATGCCCCTATTTTTCAGATTACATGCCTGGATGCTTTCCAGACAGCATATATCTCAAATCCAGTTTAAGGCCTTTGAAGGGTGGACAGCTCCTGCAACAGTGAGAAACTCTTTTTTTCTATCAATCTCTTATATGTTCTTTAGAATAGGGGGAATCCTTGTTTGATTAGTAAGATTTAAGAACACTGGTCCACCATTTTTAGTGGGCAAGTTCACAGAGCTGCATTTGCTTAGCTGTGACTAAAAGTTAATTTTGCTCTTGCATTTTCATTTATCATATGACCAGTGAGAAGATAAAAATGCTGAGATTTAGATTTGGACTTATGGGGATGCAAAGGGGATGCCCTCAACTCGCTGTAACATGTACATCAAATTGTTTCACAGAGCTCTGCAGTGACGTAATTAGGTATACTCCTGCCTCCTAGCTGGTATTATTCCTTGTATACAGGGTGCCCCAAGAGTAGGTACACAGTATAATTTATTTGCATTTTACTACATTCTTTATTACATTTACATTTGTTTAACGCTGTTTAAACTTGTAAGTGCTCAAAATGACTTCCATCGATGTTGCAACATTCCTCAAACCTGTCCGGTACACTGTGACACACAAAACTGTTACAGCCTTCTTGTCCCTCATCAGCTGAAAATAGAGAGACAAGGTTGATGGAAAGAAAAGCAGATTTATTCAAAATGCTAGCATTTTGAGACGATAGGAAACTCCTGTCCAAAGCCCATCTCATCTCTCTTAGGAGGTACGGAAAGTTTTATAGGCACAATAAGAGAGGCAGATTCTAAGGAAAGTGTGGGGGCAAGAGAGCAATGTGGTCTTGAACAAAGAAGTGTGAAGAGTGAAATCTCTGTTGATAAAACAGGCATCTGGAGGTAATGACTTCAAGTCAGTGTAAGCAGATTTTCCAGGTACCCTGTATTCCTGAGGAGACAGATTGTTAAAGCTAGATGCCCTATGAATTAGTGAGGCAGGCATTTGGCTTTGACGTAAATAGAATCATTGAAACTGGTATGTGTAGAGTCTTGGGGTAAACGAAGTCATTGAAACAGGTATGCATATAGTGATCAAAGCTGACAGGAGGGGAGAGGAGCAAAGAAAAGAAAAAACTTTTAAATTATTTTAAGCTAAATTACATTGTCAAACCAAACTAAACTTAAAATGTTAAATCCTGAAAATAAAACACACAATGTCAACCTTACAGTATGACCCTAATGCTGGTTTGTTGTGATGAATTTCATTGATTCAATTATATACCTACTTTTGGGCCACAGATTCAGAGAACAAATGAGTAACTGCACCAAGACAGAATTTAGTCATTTTGGAGTCTATCATATAATTCATTATATATCATATAATTGAAATGTAACTTATATCCCCTAAACAAAACAATACACAAAACCCATAACTGAGGAAATAATTTGAATGCAGGTAAAGTAGTATCTTTTACCCAATCTATGACAATATTTCAAACTACTATCATTTAAAAAATGAGGGGGGATGCCAAGATGTCTTAGAAGGTTAAGTACTCACTTTGCAGCCCCAGGTTTGAGGATCGAATCCTGGCCCCGGCCTGTGTGGACCCATAATTCTGAACTGGGGTGTGCCCCCTGTTAGGTTCTCAATGGGCCAAGCTTCCCATATGGGAGGCCCCCAGTTCAGCACCTGCTCCAGGCCTGCTTCCCATTCAGGAGGCCCCCAGCCTGGTTCCTGCCCTGCACAGCCCACACCCACCTGTAGACTGCAACTACATAGAACCTAATGATGTACAACTATAGATACTGCTCTGGGCCCTCTACCCTCTCTCTGTCTCTGTCTCTCTCTGTCTCTCTCTTTCTCTCTCTCTGTCTCTCTCTCTCTCTCTGTTAAAAACAATTAAATAAATAAACAAACAAACAGGGGTTGGCCAACTATGGCCTACAGAGCAAATCTTGCCCATACCATACCTGTTTTTATAAACAAAGTTTTATTTAAACACAGCTTTGCTCATTAGTTTCTATAGTTTATGGCCACTTATGCAATACAAAGGCATAGTTGAGTAGTTGAGACAGAGACTATATATTCCCAAAAAGCAAACTATTTTTCAATTTGCTCTTAAGAGTAAAAGTTTACTGACCCCCTAGAATACATTATACTTTACATAATGGTACATATTAAAATTCCTAGGAAAGCCCCTAATATATAATAGATGCTCAATAAAATATAGTAGATTGAATTGTGATTCTAATATAAATCTTCCATGTAAATTTTATAAATGGGGGCAGGGGAGAAATCTGTCTTAGTAGTGGACCTAGATGTATCTTTCTTTTCTCTCTCCTCCCTGCCTTATTTCCTCCCTACCTGTCTCCCTCCTTTCTTCCCTTCCTTCCTTCTTTTCTCTTCTCCTACATAAAAAGAAAGAGAAGAAATACTATCCTCCTTAAGGCTGAAGAAATAGATGCCACCATAGGCAGAGACTACCTCCCGCAAGCGAGTTAGGACACCAGTCTCACTAGTCATACCTGAGGGAGCTAGTCTCAAATGTCTCAAATGGATCACATTCTAGGCTGACCAGACATCCCATTTTAAATGGGAGAGAAAACAACAATACTGTTCCATTTCAAATACTATCTATGATCAGCCTACTGACACCTTGAATTGAGCCCACTGAGACTAGGCTGACCATACATACCATTTGAAATGGGACAGTACCATTGTTTTCTATCCTGTTTAAAACAGGACGTCTGGTTGGCCTATTATGCACATATAGTCCTACACTACCCAGTATATCTCTTATGTACCCTCCCCTTACCACTCCAGTCATTCTACCATTTGTGCTATAAAATGCCTAAACAAAAGCTTGTTTAAGTAGTAATCATTGTCATGGTCATTTTTATGGACTCGTGAGAGGCTAATTTGTGAATTTAAATGTTGTGCTGGTGGTCATACTAGATTGCAAATTTTGTTTATGCATGATTTATTATTTCATGTTATACAGTCTTAATATTTTTCATATTTTTCATGGAAGAAACAATAAAAAGAAAGAAAGAAAGAGAGAGGAGAGAGAGAGAGAGAGAGAGAGAGAGAGAGAGAGAGAGAGAGAGAAAGAAAGAAAGAAAAAAAGAAAGAAAGAAAGAAAGAAAGAAAGAAAGAAAGAAAGAAAGAAAGAAAGAAAGAAAGAAAGAAAGAAAGCCAGCCAAGCGGAATAAAAATAAAATGTGGGAATAAGATTAATAAGAATGTTATAGCTATAGTTCTAAATAAAAATCTACTAATGTAGGGGAAGCCAGTATGGCTCAGTGGGTTGAGCTCTCACTTTGCAGCGCCGGGGACAGGGACTCGGCTCTGGCTTCCGCTCGTGCGGACCCATGTGCTGAACTGGGGAGTTCCCCCAGTTCAATTTTCTCTCTCTCTCTCTGTCTCTGTATCTCTCTCTCTCTCTCTGTCAATAAATAAATAAATAAATAAATAAATAAATAAATAAAACTTAAAAAATATATATTAAAAAAAAAGTATTTAAAAATCTACAAATGTAGAAGAAATAATTACTTCTTCCCAAGATGCTGCATTTTGTCCTAAATAAATTAAGTCTTAAACAATTTGTCCTTGCTGCATCATTTGGACGTTTATTTTCCTACATGGTTATGTTATGTTCTTGTATCACTTAATTTTGAATAAACTCATTTGTCAGTTTTCATTACAGTGGTGTATATTACATAACAAAGTGAACTTAAAATCAAACTAAAGAATCAAGAGAGGTAGACACAGATATAAGTTTAAATAATAGCCCCGAAAGGGCTGATTAAAAATTTGGCCATAAATGTTCTCAATGTTTTAAGAGCAGGGAAGTTGTTAATGAAATACTCTGTGAATTCATAGTCAAATCTAATATATTTGAGCAGACTCTTTCCCTACTTACTTAGCCTTTGATTTTTACAACATTGAATAAAAATTTTTCAATGTGCAAAAATTGTATTAGAGTATCCTTATTTGTTATAAACTGTAATAAGTCATAGTAAATGATTCAGTAACTTATAAACAACAGGAAAAAAAATCCCAGTTCTTAAATTTTTAAAGTAGTGTGGGAAGTGTTTACATTCTACCTTTAACAGCTCTTTGAAAATTGATTCATGAATATTCTAATTTAAAGCACTCTCCATTGCAGAGTCCAAACATGCCTCTTGGACCATGTTTATCATTTAAATCACAAAAGGCATGTACTTTACATTGCTTTAACTTTACTAATACATTTCCAAAGGGACTGAAGTGTGAGAGCAAGAATTCAGAGTCAACTCATTTCTACCAGGTTCTATAGTATCTAGACACTATATTGTTTTAATAAATATATTATTAGTACAAAATAGGTGAACATTTTTGAAAAAGAAAATACAGGAGGGCTGTCCAGGATAAAAATCTAACCATAAATGCTCTGTTTTTCTTATTACATGGCTGGATGCTTTCCAGACTGCCCTCCTATATTCCATCAGAGTTTTTTTCTCATATTTTTCTTCATTACACTTTTTTTTAAATCTCAGTGTACTTCTAATATTTAGTACATGTTGATGTGGCATTTTGGCTATACTATGTTAAACAAAATATAGTATTAACATTATTTCTAAGATATGGAAAAACTCTAAATGTCCATCAAGAGGTGAATGGATAAAAAATAGATTATATACAAGGATTTTCATTACACTTCTACAATATATTATGTGTGGGGAAAAAAAGAAGTAAAAATATTTATTAATGTAATGCTCATGACTCATATGCAAATAAAATATAAATTTATAAACACAGTTTAGTGTGAAAAACATAAAAATTCTAAAAATTTCTCAAATGTAATTTTTTAGAAATCACTTATTTGACTATAAGTTTCTGATTTATTTTGTTCTTTAGATTCTACATATAATTGAAATTACATTTGTCTTTATATAACATATTCCACTTAACACATGACCCTCTAGGTCTATCCATGCTGCTTCAGATGAAAAGAACACATTCCCATCCATGGCCAAGCAATATTTCATTGTATATATGTACCACCTCCTCTTAATCCATTCATTTTGTGATGGAGACCCAGGTTGTCACCACACCTTGGTCACTGTAAACAACACTGTAATAAACATATGATGCACACATCCCCACAAAGTAGCATTTGGGGTTTCTTCAAAAGTACAATTACTAGGTTTTTCTTTGTCTTTTAGTATGGCTTTTGTTTTACCATCTATTTTGTCTGGTATAAGTATTACTGCCCCAGCTTTTTTATTCTTCCATTTCTCTTTTTATTAAATACCTTTTTCTATCTCTGTACTTTCAATCTATGTATGTCTTTTGATCTGAAGGAGTCTCTTATAGGTAGTATATGCAAGGGTCTTATTTTCATTATTATTGATAGATATGTAGCTATTGCCATTTTATTACTCACATATATATATATATATACTCATTTTATTACTCATATATGTATATGTACTCATTTTATTATATATATATATAATATATATATATATTTTTTTTTTTTTTTCACCTTATGGAAGTCCTTCTAAGATTCCTTGTAATACTGGTTTCATGGTGATGAATTATTTGAGCTTTTTTTCTTATCTGGGAAGCTATTGATCTATTCTTCAATTCTAAGTGATAGATTTGCTGGGAAGAATAATGTTGGTTGTAGGACTTTGCTTTCTAGCACTTTGAATATTTTCTGCCAATGCCTTCTAGCCTGCAAAGTTTCTGTTGAGAAATCAACTGACAGTTTTATGGGTGTATCCTTGCAGCTAACTAAATGCTTTTCCATGGGAGATTGGTTTTCCCTCAGGCTGATTGGTTTTCAGGACTATTCATGACTACAGGGTAGGAGCTGTTGTCTAGAGGCTAACCCAAGAGAGCAGGATTCAATTTAGCAGGGTTCTAGTGCCTTCCCAGTCTGTCTTTTGAGTGTGTCATTCATGGAGGTGGCCAGGTGATGCTACAGATTGGTCCAATGCTGACCACTGGGTTTTCCAGCCCCAGAGGCCTTTTGGGAGGGGCTGTGCCATAGCCCAAGTTTAGCTGTAGCCTATGCCCTGTCTAGGAACACTTAGGATGAGTCACACTTAGCATGAGTCACACAGCAACCACAGATAGCTGCCACATGTTCTAGTCTTGAAGGTACCCAAGAGACCAAGCCATAAACCAAGGCTGGCTGTTTTTAGTGTCAGAGCTTAAGGGTATTCATCCAGAGGTATGGAACATGTCAAAGCCCAGTGCTGCTTGTTTTGGTTTTGTGAACTTTTAAGAAACTTAGAAAATTCTGGAGTATGTGCCAAGACAGGTCATTTGTATGAAAAAAACACTGGAAGTGGCTTGGTTGGCCCAAAAGTAGAGCAGGATGGAGGCTCTGAAAATCACCAGAGTAGAAACAACTAGCAATGCTAAGCAGGTTGATGGAGACTTAAATATGGTGGTCACCTGTGTCTGTGTACTGGAAGAGGGGAGCGCTTCATAAAGAAACAATGCCTTCTCCAGCTCCTCTCACTGAAAGAAAGCTGTCCTCCCAGCCCTTGCCTTAAAGCCGGACAATTCCGTTCCTCTTCATAGGTCCATGGCACATCTCAAGCTTCTGGCCCAGTGCTGGAGCTTAGAGCAAAGGAGTTCATCAGTGAGTAAGTCTGTGCACAGGCCCTTTAAGAGGGTTTCTAGGACCGCTGTTGTCCTCTGTCTCACTCAGTCATCATCTCCCCTGGTTTCACAGCCAGAAGTTAGTGACTTCTCTCCCTGGAACTGGAACCCTGAGATTGGGAGCCTGGTGTGGAGCTAGGAACCCTCACTCCTTTGGGGAGGGCTTCTAAAGCTGAGATATCCCTCCCTATTTTTAACAGTTATGCACAGATGTAAAACCAGCCCATTCTGCCTCTTCTCCTCTCCTACTAGTCTTGAGGTGGCTGCTTCTATATGTCCTCAGTTGTAGGAATAACTTTCAACTAGACTTCAGGTAATTCTCAGTGATGGTTATTCTGTGATTTAGTTGTAATTTTGATATGGTTGTGAGAGGAGGCAAGCAGAGTGTTCACCTACTTAGCCATCTTAACTGGCCTCCTCCCATTTATGTTTTCTTTGAAACAAATAGATTTCTTCTAATGTTGCAAATATAAAAAAATGTATAACCCTTTATTCAAGCAAGTGAGCAAACTATCAATTTCTTCTCAGTTGTAAAATGCTATAGCAGATACTTTTCTTGTAAATCATTAAATTTATTCCTGCTCAATTCTATAGTTTTGCTTATTAGATAACCCTAAAAATATAATTGATTTTATTCTTTATTTTCTTCTCTCAGGGGTAATTGAGATGTAGCAAGTACAATGTAAATGACCACCAAATGTAAATCCCTCAGACATTATCTAATATGATTGCAAGACCACCAATATTAATTTAGTGCATACTAGAGGCCAGAAGACAGTCAGAATAAATGAGATATTAATAGATTGACAAACAGAACCTAACACTACATTAAATAACCTAAATTGATTGAGAAAAACCAGCAAACAAACAACAACAAGAATCAAATACTAAATTAATCCCCCAAGCTTCCTGAAATTCACAGGAGAAGCCACAGGATGTTTGCTGGACTCTGCTTTTAATATTTAAACCCACTTTTTATGGCTCCCAGACATGTCAACTTTAACTGACCCCTAATCTACAGACTATAAAAGCTACCAAAACTTTGAGCCTATATCAGAGTATCAGAACACTAGTCCTCGCCAACGTTTCTTAGTATAGTTGACCCCTCAACAAAATGGAGGCTTGGGGTGCTGTCCCCTTGCACAGTTGAAAATTTACATGTAACTTACGGTAACTACTAATAGCCTACTATTGACTAGAAGCCTTACTAATAGTATAAACAGTCAATTACCACATATTTTATATAAGCATCATATACTATATTCCTATCATAAAGTAAACCAAGGAAAGAAAATGTTATTATACTAAGAAAATCATAAGGGAGAGAAAACACATTTATATTACTTATTGAAGAAATTCCACATAGAAGTGGATCTGCACAATTCAAACCCATGTTGTTCAAGAGTTACTTCAAAGTGGATAACCTAAACAGACCAATCAACAGTACAGAACTTGAAACAGTTATCCAAAAATTGTCCAAAGGCAAAAGGCCTGGACCAGATGGCTTTATCAATGAGTTCTACCAGTCTTTCAAAGAAGAACTTATGCCCATCCTCCTCAAACTATTCCAGAAAAGTCAAGAGGAGGCGGTACTACCCAACTCTTTCTATGAAGCTAATATCTCCCTAATACCAAAACCTGGGAAAGACAATACCAAAAAGGAAAACTATAGGCCAATCTCACTGATGAACACTGATGCAAAAATCTTA
>PVKE010008714.1:0-20426 GCA_004027555.1 Craseonycteris thonglongyai
GCCTACCAATTCTTCAGGGTGCGCTCAAGTAGGTAGACTCACTCAAATAGAAGTTCTGAGGACTTGATATATCACACTTATAGTGATACCTCTTTGTATCTCAATTATTTGTTTCTGGACCTGCCTATCCTACATAGTGCCTTCCCTGTAGTACCTTTTAGTACCTGCAGTTAATGGAAAAATTCTTACAAAGAACTTCATGAAGAACTGAGAAACAAATACAAATATTAATGAGCCCATATTACAAAGAGGATTATTTGGTTAAGCCTGGATAGTGCTCTTACAATTATTTTCTGTTTCTACATCCTTTAAATATCAGAGTTGGATTAAATAATTTCCAAGGTACATTCTTGTTTTAAAATTTGGCCATGTAAGGGCAGTATCAATTTGGTGTATTTTAATAATGGCATGTAGAAAGTGGTAGTTCATTTATATACTGTTCATTTATATAATGGAAACCTTTATTCCCTCCCATGATTTCATTGTGATAGGAGCTGGAAAGAGGCTCTTTGATACTTGTAAAAAATTTACAAAAACACACTGCATGATAAGTTGAGAATTTCCTGAAGAAAGCATGTACAATAAAGAAACTGATAGAATTTTTGGAAAATTTGGGGTTATCCTTTTCCTGTTAATTCTTTGAAAAAGCTTAACATGAATACTGTAAAAGTTGTATGCTTTCCCCACAGTTTCTCAACCCTATCTTAAAATTTGAAGTAAAAAGTAACTCATTAGTATGAAAAATAACTATGGTGTCCAGAGTTGAAGTTTTTTTTAAATATAAAGAACTCCCTTGAAAGGTGCTGGTCAAATTTCTTTCCTGCATAATTCACAGCATGTAACTGGTACTCAATAATAGTTAATATAATGAATTACAGAGGCTTTGAAAATTTAGGCCCCTGAAGACCAAATCCAAGATGGTAGATGGGATTTTCACATTACTGTGAAGACAAGGTAGAAGTTGACATAGTTGGTCCCCTAGGGGTGCTTCATCACATAAGCGAAAGAGCTATATTCACCTAATTTATTTTAGCAAGGGAGAGACTGTTCTCTTTAATTGCCACTTACCAGTATATGAGTAAGGACAAAGAGAAAAGAAGGTCAGAAGAAATAATATTTTCAGCTAGGTAAAATAGAAATTAATACACTATAAACTTTGCCATTTTCTCTATCAACTTTTTTTAATAGTCAACATTATTTTATCTGCCTTCATCAAATTTATATTTTAAATATTTATTTATTTTTTTAATTGTTTTTTGACAGACAGAGAGAGAGAGAGATAGAGAGAGATATATATATATACAGAGACAGAGAGAGAACTGAACTGGGGGCACTCCCCAGTTCAGCATATGGGTCAGCATGGGCCGGGGCTGGGATTCGATCCTCGGTCCCCGGCGCTGCAAAGTGAGCGCTTAACCCACTGAGCCATCCCAGCTTCCCCAAATTTATATTTTAACTTTGCTTTTTTTATGTTATTAGGAATTTTACATTTAAGTGTTTTTGAGTAAAAAAAAAAAAAAAATAGCACTGTACTCTAAACACAGAAAAGAATGTTAGTTATTTTCCACTGAGTCAGTGTTGGTATAGCCAGTAGGAGGAGCTCAGTATTTGGAACTCAGTAGAGCTGGCCCTAATTCCCGCTGCTCAACTGCTTACCAACTATTTGGCCTTGGGCAATCCCAGCCTCAGTTTCTTCATCCATAAAATAGAAATATTCATATCCATTAAGAATTAGAAACAATGTACAGTAGGCCTCTAACATAATGGTGGTACATAGGAAGATATTCAATGAATGAGATATAATAATTGTCCTGGCTAAGTCTTAGGTAGTTGTGATTTTTAAGTGTGTTTTTTTTTTTTTTTTAAGATTTATTTTATTGTTTTTGACAGAGACAGAGAGAGACAGAGAGTAGGGGGAGGGCCAAGAGCAGTCTCCATAGTTATACATTACCAGTTTTCTACATGGTTTCATTCCACACAGGTGGGTGGGGCCCCGCAGAGCCTGAACCGGGATGGCCTCCTGCATAAGAAGCACACCCCGTTTCAGCATATGGGTCTGCATGGGCTGGGGTCAGGATTTCATCCTCTGTCCCCAGAGCTGCAAAGTGAGCGCTTAACCTCCTGAGCCATCTGGCTTCCCCTGATCTTTAAGTTTTTATTGACAGAATTATATGCCATACATCTTTTAGTGCATCACATGGGGCCTGACACATGGGAGAGTCTAAATAATTATTTACCAAGGAAATGAACTATTGTAACTTCACGTAAAAAGTTGATATGCTCATCACATATCATTAGTGTCATGTAGCATAAACATATAATAAGGGTAACTGAAGAAACACTCAAGAGTGGAGCAATGGCCTAAAGTCCCTGAGCTGTCATGCAGCAGTGCTGGGCTGCATCTTCCAAGGGCTACTCCACGAGAGGGACGTGCTCCTCAAGGCTTTACATATTTATAGGCTGGGTGAAGGCTTAGCAACAGTGAGGTAACCATGCAGGAGGGCACCAAGGGAATCCTCTTGGTTGAGGAGGTTGTCTCCTTAGAAAAGGGGAGCATTCAGATCTCAGAGACCGGGCATTGTGTCCTTCGGTTGAGCCCACTCATACCTGGGGAGCCAGTTTTTTGCTCAGCCTTGGGGCATCTGGATTTGTTTTCCTGAGCAGTGGAAGTAGTCTTATTTAGCAAATATCTGTTGTGGTTCAGACATAGTAGATTATCATGATAGGCCTCTAATCTTTTCCTGTTTCATAAACAACTGTATTAAATATGTGCATGTGTTTGGCTCCCAGTATTTCATTTTTTAAAAATTATTGTTGAATAGGTTATATGGGTTCAGTGTACAAGAGTAAGATAAAAGAAGTCTTCTTTCCACCCCATCCTGAACCTAAACTTCTCATCTATTCAGAAGAAATCACAGTAACATATTTCTTGTGTATCTTTCCAGAGGTGGTGTATGTATGCAAACATACTATGTTCCATATGATTTGTAAACTTGGACAGTGGTCATCACTTTCTGACCTCACAACAGCAGTAATTTACAACATAAAAAATATATATAAGGATTGTGATTAAATGTGTGTAAGTACTTTTCCTAATTATAACAGTCTTTCAATAAGGAAACAAAACAGAGAAAAGGACAGTGCTCAAACAATTGCAGCCATTCTTTGGTCACCCAAATCTCTTAATGTATATGCTATTACCTGTAGCAAAAATAATTGTGCCTTGTTAAAACAGCATTCTCTTTTAATATATTGCAGATATTCACACATTTCTTTAAAAAAAATGTTCAAAAGTGAGTTTGAATCAGTTTGATAATTTACTTGCAGTCCAGATTTTATGATAAATTAAATTCAGCATTTTAAGTTTTAGATTTTCCCCCAAATAATGTCTCCCACAATGTGCAATCTTTTCATGCTAGTGAAATAGTCTTGATTAATGGATGTCCAAAGTACAAAAAGACAATATGGGTAACTCCAAACCTTAGATGAAGTCAGGTCTGATTAAAGGTCTTTTAGGCTAGTTTATGCTGTGTTACCCATTAGGGAGATATACAAAGTCATACTGACTAAAGGGAAATAAAAAAGAAGAGTTAAAATTTCTTGTTTGATTATTTTTCTCAAAACTTAGAATGGAATTTTGTTTAGTTTGATCAGGGACATTAAACATTGTTTTATAAATTGGGTTATTTTCTAGTTTGACTTTTTTCTTTCTTTCTAAGATCCCTGGATCTTTATACATATAGATGAACTAGAAAGAACATTTTATGTTTTAAATGTGAAAATTTACTTTGCTTACTATGAATTTGGAAAACTTTTATTCAAATAACAGGTAAATGTGAAATTTTACCTGATTTATTGGGCCTTCTCATTTTGCCAGCTATACGAATGAGAATTTGCCTCCAGTTGTGGTAAATGAGTAGGGGTTTCTGATAGTATATTTGGAAAGGTGACAAAATTGACCTTTTCCAGCAAAAACAAACAAACAAACAAACAAACAAACAAACAAACAAACAACCAAAACGCCAAAAAAACCTCTGTAGACTTTTCCCATCTGGTTTTAAGAGCCATAGCTCAGCATTTGGGTTCATTATAGCTTCTCCTTCATGTGATTTAGGATGATCTCATATTCAAGTGATGCAGTTTAATCTAATTAAGACACAGTGCAGAATAAGCTTAGAGCTCAGTAGCGAAGGCTCTCAGAGGAATCCCAAAAGGCTGACAATACAAAAGTCATGGGTTGAGTTCATAACTATAATTATTACTTGGTTTTTGCTTGAAAGAAACATGTAATTCAACTGTACAGAAAAAGATTTGTATCCACAATTTTTATGTCATTTTTTCCTCCAAGGTTGGGAATAATCTTTATCCTTTCTTCCTACCATGAATACTTTTTTTAGATGGCAGTGGGTGTAAACATTACAAACTGAGGAGGTTATGCTGACTGGTCAGGAGGCAACCATTTATTGTGAAACCCAGTCCTAGATTATTGTGTGTTTTCCCTTGGCCTCTATATTCTGCTTAGTTTAGTGCTAACAACATAAACAATCTGTAAAGTATTTTTGGGGTCAATGGAGACTGTTTAGGATACTGGAAGTTACACTGCTTAAGGCATAAGCTTGATCTTGGCGTTCTTTCTTCAAACCGTTCCACTACCATGTGAAGATTTGAGGGTTTCTGAAGATGATTCATATCACCTCAGTATATCTAGAGAATAATTGTAGCTTGTCTGCTTCCTCAGCCGCTCATTCATAGCTAGTTTTACAAGCAAATCACAAAAATAGTAGCTGATATTCATTATACTGAGTGCTAAGCATTGCTTTACATCTTTTGCATGTATTTTCTCAGTTAATCCTTACAACACCCTATGCACCCAATTTTGTAGATGGGGTCAATGATCCCTAAAGATGTTAAATAACTTTCACAGATCATGTAACTTTTAAAATGGAGATTATTTCTGTCTTATTCCAGAGTCCAAGCTTTTAGCTTCCAACTATAACACCTATTCTCCTGAAGAGAAGACCTTATTAAAAAATCTTTAGCAAAGGAAATGTTTGGAGGTTGTTATTAGCAGGAAGGATGGGTAGGAAGGTGAAAAATACCTGGGAGAAGAGAAGGACTGTGGAAAAGTATTTCATTAATATGAGAGGAACCAGGGAACCCAATATGGCTTGGTTATAGTTTCTGTTGTTTTGAACAAGTACACCGGTAAAATTTGTTATATTAGTTAATTGTTTTCTTTTTATTTTGGGTGGGTTTTCTGAGTGCTTATTCTCACAGTGTTTCTTGTTTTGTTTTTTTAATTGTTAAATTTAATGGGGTGACATTGGTTGGTAAAAATTAGATAGTTTCCAGATGTACAAGTCCACATCACATCATCCACGCATCACATTATGTGCCTACCACCCAGAATCAGCTCCCCCACTACCACCATATATAGCCATTTAGCAGGTAAATAGTCAGAAAAAGCAGATGGAATATTTTGAAAGTAAAAAATTCAGGAAGGTCCGGTGGCATGTAGCACATAATGGCCATTATGGAGAAGAATTCTGACAGTATTCTGAAAATGTTGTGTCTTTAATTCTTTATGTGTTTCAATTGGCATAAAAACACAAACACATCTTGCTCCTCCTTTGGTATATGAAGGATGTCCAGAGAAAATCCAGCCATAAATGCCTTTATTTTTCATATCACATGACTAGATACTTTCTGGACAGCACTTGTGTACTGTTATTACATAAAAAAAAATACATGCCAAGAATAGGAATTTGTTGCCTTAATTATAAGTTCAATTTAATGAAAAAAGCATAAGAAAAATTTTGCTATTAATTGGAAAGAAATACTAAAGAGAAAGCACAGTAGGTTTGTTTAAAAAAATGGGTACTGTTAAAATTGTCCCTTGACCTTCAAATCAGAGTATTGTTGCAGATAGATCATAAGTCCAAAGTTTTAGCCCATGCTGAATGCTTTGCAGTGTTTCAGTTTTCTGTCTTTGATAGGTTAGTAGATTAGAGTAGAAGAGTTGAACCAATATAGCTCATGGTTTGCCCTGAAAACTTGAGGATTTTCTAATTAAATACTGGGTGATCAGTAAGCTTTGCTCAGCTTACTAAATCATGAATTTTTCCATCTTAGTGACATGGTTAAAATTGAAAATGTCAAAAATGTCTGAACAAGAGCATGATTCATGGACTTGAACTTGAACTTGCTTTTAAATTTCTTTATTAAAAAAGACATTATAAATATATTAACCAGAAATTATGGTGCGTTAACCTGTCTTTTAGCAAGACTGTTTTTCTGTTGGAAAACATTTACTTCTTTCAGCAAAGGTGATATTGGTCTCTATAAAATATAATAAAATTAATTAATTATCCAATATTAAGGCAAAAACTACATGGTCCAAAACAACAGAAATCAAAACTCCTTAGTGTGAATGAGTGGAGTTGCTAAAGATGTCTGTGAACATGGTGGTGCCAGTAATATCACATATTGCTGGATTTCATTTGAAATCTCTTTAGAGGCGTTTATTTGATCAGCAGGCCTGATTTCTAGTTGGACATCTCAAACTTAAAATGGCTGAGACTGAATTTATCATTCCCTTTTCTCCAGCTAATTTGCTCCCCACCTTTGTGCCTATCAGTGAATGGTGGTCGTGGTCCAAAGCACACTGATGAGCTATCCTTGTCTCCCCCTATACTCCCTAAAATTTTCCATTCTCCAAATCCCATCTGTTCTAAAATTTTCAGGTTTGTTTGCTTTTCTATGATCTTTCTGCTACTGTGAGGATTCTAGGCTTGTCCATCAACATCTTCCCTTGGAACTGGTAACAGTTTACTGACTGGTTTCCTCTATTCAGTTACTGCTCTCTTCTAAGTCTGTTTTCCACCCAGTAGCTAGCGTGCTCCTTCTAAAATAAAATCTGTTAAATCCTGAAGCAATTTTAAACCTGTAAGCACAATTAACAGGCTTTTTGACAGGGCCTCTATCAGCCTTCCCAGCCTCTTCTCTCTTCTGGTTGCCCTGTAGCCGTATTGTAGCATTTTTACTTCTCTCCTCAGTGATAAAATAAATAAATAAATAAAATAAAATAAAAAAATAAAAAAAGACAGGAATATATTATAAAATTCCAGAGGCATATAGGGCACTGTTTTAAACAGTGTTCAGATTATCAATCTACCCATCAACCTCATACTAATTCCCAGTGGGACAGTCTGTAGTTTTCCACAGTAGTGCATTGCAGGAACCAACAAACTTGAAATTAAACATTTCTTTCTAATCTTACCTAAATTTGTTTTTGCTACAATATAAACTCATTTCCAATCTATACATATACTGATGTTATTACAAAGTTTTTTCTGTTTTCCTCCAATATCCAAAATTTCCCCCTTTAATATGAATATTATTTTCTAATCTTTTAATTATTTTTATTGCTCATATTTCAGCTTTTCAGAGTATGCCACCTTTTAAGCCATAAACCTGAATAATCAAACTTAATTAGTACTGAATACAGTGAAAGGATTACTACTTTATAAAGATTCATTATTGTTTTCTTTTGAAATATGTCTTCAGCAGATCTCCTCATGACATATTATAAAGACTTTAGTAATTTGTGATGAGAAATATTATTACCATTAGTCTGAAAAGTTTTGATAAACAAATTTCCAGAAAAATCATGCCTTCTATTAAAATACTATTGTGCATAAAGAGCTTACAAATCACCTTGTGTAATCCATTGAGATGTTAATACATATTCCTATTTCACTGTTTTGTCCAGATTGGATTTAATTATGACTGTTCTGTCAAAGAAACTCTAGTCAAAGTAATATGCACTTTGTATATTGGATGATACCTTTTTATGAAATCAAGGATTTTTGCTAATGACCTAAGATAAGAGGTCATTTAAGGCCTGTATTTCATATATATATATTTTATATATATATATATATATACACATATATATATATATATATACATACATACATACATATACACACACACACATATATGTGTTTTATATATATATATATATATATATATTATATTACAAGATAAATATTTTCCCAACAGCCCTTGTGTATGTGTTTGTGTGTGTGTGTAATTTATCTATTGCTGATGATTATACTGTATATCTTTTTTTTTTTCAGTAGGTAAAATTGGTAATGGGTAATATGGGAGAGTTTTAGAGCTTGGATTCTATCAAGCAATTAAGAATACAGTAGGTAAATGTATGGGATAATGGGGACGTGCTCTGAAAATATACAGGCCAGAAATCAAGATCAAGCTGACTGTAAGGCACGTTTTTTTACCACTAATTCTTATACTGATGAAAAGTACTTTATTCTAGGGAACGAAAGGGCCAAAGCTATTTTAAATTACTATATATCAGAATATTAGATGACAATACCTCGGTTGTGATTTGCTATGAGAGCACCTTGACAGATGCTTAGAGAGATGCTCATGTGGGCAAATACCACCTTTTAGAGGGGAACACAATTTCTTTATATTTATAAAGCTGATTTTAATTTCAGAAGTATTTAACACTTATGTTCCTGGCATTAAACTGTGTACTGTGAGGAATTCTACTAAAATTTTTGTTGTTGTTTTGATGAGAACTTTTAAAGATCTGTTCTCTTAGCAACTTCCAAATATACAATATAGTATCGTTAATTATAGTCACCATTGGGTTTTATATTTTTCTTTATTTTTTATTTTTAAAGATTTATTTTATTGTTTTTGACAGACACAGAGAGAGACAGAGAGAAGAGGGAGGGCTCAGAGCAATCTCCATAGTTGTACTTCCTTAGTTTTTCAACATGGTTCATTTCACACAGGTGGGCAGGGGTCATGCAGGGTAGGAACTGGGCTGGGAGCCTCTCGCATGGGAGGCATGCCTCCTTGAGCCAGGGGCAGAACCAGGGGGTGAGAACCACACTGGGGGCCTCCTGCATGGGAAGCACACCCCAGTTCAGCACATGGATTCACACAGGCTGGGGCTGGGCTTCGATTCATGGTCCCCAGGGCTGCAAAGTAGTGAGCAATTAACCCACTGAGCCATCCCAGCTTCCCAGGGTTTTATATTTTTAAATTAATTTGTCCAACGGTTCAATCACAGGTGATCCCCAGATCCTGCTTTAACAAACACTGCTTTATTTTTTCCTTTCCCACTTCCCTATGAGGCATTCCTAACAGTTACCCGTATTGATTTTTTTTTCAGACTCTAAAGAGGCATACTGACCTCTTATGTAGCCCTAAATAGTTTATCTTCCGGCACTGTTCTTATTTCATGTGGTTAGATCTTAATTTTGTGCTATATTTAACACTTTAAGGAGGAATCCCATGTCTTAAATGATGATACAGAAATGTACATAAACATTAAATAATATTGGCATGAGGAATGAAAGTGCTATTTTTGACTTGAAGGTGTTAAAGATAATAAAGTCTCCAAGAAATATAGTGCTTTGAAATACTGTAATTTGAAATAAGTCTGCTTAAACAGTTTTATGGTTTTTATTACCTTCCAGGTTTCATAGGAAATCTTCCGTGGTTGCTTTATTTTAAAATAATAATAGTGATAATAATTAGCATAATTCTTTACAATTTACAGATTGTATTTTGGTATAAAAACGAATTGGGCTAGCCCTGGCCAGCTGAAATAATTTTGAAAAAAAAAATTTTTTTAGTATCGATTGCCCCTCATTATAAAGGTAAAGGAAGCTTGTTGAGGGAAAATATAGACTATAAGAACATAAAGAAAAAGTTCTACCAACCCAAGATAATAACTGTTCATGTTTAAACATCTTTATTATTTTTTTAATGTTTTACATAGTTAAGAGTATATGCAATAGATAATATTGTATTCTATTTTTTCACTTAACAACGTTATTTAATAAACATTTCCCATGTTATTAAAAATTTATATAAACATCATTCTTAATATTTACATTGTAAAGATAAGCCACAATATCTATACTACTTCCACTTATTTCATATACATTTATTTTTATAATCAGATATTTAGAAATTAGCATCACTTTAAGGTATGACTTTTGGAGGGGATAAAATATATTAAAAACAGTATTGATTATTTGTATAAGTATAAATATTTACTTCCTGTTTAAGTTACAAAAACTTATTAGTTCTTCCCCATTTTACCTAATATTAAAATTTTTATTCAACTATTTTTTTTCCCTATTCACTTTACTATGTAGCTATCTACAAATTAAGGGTCAACTTATAAAATATTGCTCTTCCCTTGCCCCCTGTTGCTCAGTACTCACAGAATAAAAAGATATTTCAAAGAGTTTACAGTCTGATATCCAGTAGTTCAAAGAAAACATCTTAAAAATATTGACAATACAGGCAGCTTTGTAAAAGGACTCAGTCAAACTAAGGAGAGTTTTCTTGCCTGTTCTCATTTTGTACCTGGTGCAGCTGCACCTTGAGTCATAAATTGGAATTCTAGCTTATGAAGATTTCAAAAAGAGTTCATTCATCTCTTGTTAGTCACGCACTAAGTCTTATTTATTTATAAAACTTTTCCTACAGTAGTACATGCAATGAATGACTGATATGACAGCCTCTGGCTATATTGCTTTTGTCTTTTCCTTTTAGTTTTTCTTTTGTTGTTGGTTTGAAACTAGCATTGCTTTAAGGGGATTGAATGGAGAAAGATGAGTGAGATAACTATTAAAAATGGAAATAGAGAGTGCTCTCTGCTTGCACAAATATTAATGATTGTTCAAATGAATGTAAATACTTAGTATAAATGTGAATATATATCTTTTATCTATCTATCTATCTATCTATTTATTTATTTTTTGACAAAGAGAGAGAGAGTGAGATACAGAGACAGAGACAGAGAAAGAACTGAACTAGGGGAGCTCCCCAGTTCAGTATATGGGTCCGCACGGGCTGGGGCCGGGATTTGATCCCCGGTCCCCGGCGCTGCAAAGTGAGTGCTTGACCCACTGAGTGCTTAACCCACTGAGCCATCCCGGCTTCCCCCATGTGAATATATATCTTAACTGCCACCCTTTGGGGTTGTTCAAAAGTCTTGGGAAGACTGCTGCTAAACTTTAACATGGCATTCCTATTGCATCAGAACTAGGGTAGTACTTTATATAATTGAAATTAATCAACACAAACCTTTGGGCTTCATCTATTAAATTAAAATAAAGACATAGAAAAGGAAAATGCCAGTGACAGAATTGTAATTCCTGTCTACAGACTTTTTCTTTTAGTTACTATGGCAATGAAGCCCCATTTTTCTAGTAATTAAGAAGTATCAACAGTATTTGGAAGAAACAGATGCTAGTTTTTAGCAAGACATCTAAAATGAAAATTGAGTTTTTGAAATTGGAAAGTTCTTTCTTTCTTTATTTTATTAAATATATCAGGGGGACGTTTGTTAGTAAATTATATAGGTTTCAAGTGTACAGTTCTATAACATATCATCTGTATATTGTATTGTGTGTTCACCACCCAAAGTCAATTCTCCTGCCATCACCAAATCATTTGACCCCCGTTACCCTCTTTACCACCTCCTCTTCATCCTTACCCTCTGGTAACCACTAAACCATCATCTGTGTCTATGAGTTTTTATTTATTTGTTCATCTTTTCATTTGTTGCTTTTAGTTTTCTGTCCTGTATATGAGTGAAACCATATGATTCTTGGGTTTTCCTGTCTGATTTATTTCATTTAGCATGATAATCTCAAGATCCATCCATGTTGTCACAAATGGCAGTATTTCATCCTGTTTTATCGCTGAGTAATATACCTTTATATGTATGTACCACAACTTCTTTATCCAATCGTCTATCAAAGGACACTTTGGTTGTTCCATGTCTTGGCCCCAGTGAATAATGCTGTAATGAACATAGTGTTGTCTATATCTCTACGGATAAATCTTTTTAGACTTTTGAGCTAGATATCCAGAAGAGGAATTACAAGGCCCATATGGTTCTATTATTACTTTCTTGAGGTATATTTATACTGTTTTTCATACCTGATTTACAGGTATTTTCCTTAGGTTAATGGCTGTTTCAATTTACAGTCCCATCAGCAGTGTATGAGGGTTCTTTTTCTCCACAGCCTCCCTAACACTAGTTATTACTTATCCTGTTGATGACAGCCATTCTACTGTGTTTCCCTGAAAGTAAGACTTCCCCCGAAAATAAGACCTACTTCATGAAACAATAAGATATCCCCTGAAAATAAGATCTAGCACATCTTTGGGAGCATACCTTAATATAAGACACTGTCTTATTTTCGGGGAAACAGGGTAACAGGTGTGAGGTGGCATCTCATTGTGGCTTTGATTTGCATTTTTCTAATAGTTAGTGAAGTTGAGCATTTTTTTTTTAATCTGTTGGCTGTTTGTATATCTTCTTAAGAGAAATGTTTATTCAGGTCCTCTGCCCATTTTTAATTGGATTATTATCATTTTGTTGTTGAGTTATATAGTTCTGTACATATTTTGATATTAGCCCTTTATTGGAGGTGTTGTTTGCAAATATCTTCTCCCATTTGATTGGTTGCTTCTTTTTTTAGTTATTTTATTATTATTATTATTATTTTTTTGCTGTATAAAAGCTTTTTAGTTTGATATAGTCCCATTCATTTATTTTTGCTTTTACTTCCCTTGCCTTTGAGGTCAAATACATAAACTCCTCTCTGAACCCAAGGTCCGTAAGTTTAGTACCAATGTTTTCTTCTATGCAAGGGAAGTTTAGATCTTGCTTCATTTTGAGTTAATTTTGGTATATAGAGACAGATAGCAATCTAGTTTCATTCTTTTGTATGTGGCTTTCTGGTTATCCCAGTACCATTTATTGAAGAAGCTTGCTTTGCTTCATTGTATGTTTTTGGGTCCTTTGTCAAAAGTTATTTGCCCATATATATGTGGGTTTATTTCTGGATTCTCAATTCTGTTCTATTGATCTATGAATATGTTTTTTTGCCAGTACCATGCTGTTTTGATGATTAATTAGAGGAAAGTTATTTTATAAAGAACAGGATTTGGTATCTAAACATCTTTTAATTTTTCTCACTATAAAAATTAATTTGTTTTTTTAATGTTTCTATCACTCTATTGAAACTTCTTGTACTTGGGTGACCTCTGACCTCCATACAGTTATCTGTGGGATCTTCTCTTTGTAAGGCATGGTACTAGGGTACGCTGTAGTTACTCAGAAGTGTAAATCCTTTTTCCTGCCTTCAAGGGCCTAAGCCTTGAAAATAAAACACAGGGAGCTGATGTATATGAAATTGATTTGTAAACTTTAAAGTAATATAAAAATATAGTCAGTTATAACTTAAAATTTTAGTAATAATGAATTAATATGTCACAAAGAAATAAAGGTAGAAGTGCAAATGGAATTAGAAATTGGTAGATCATAATTAATTTTACTGGAAAGCTCATTTACGCTGCACTGAAAATCATAGTAATTAGGCTGGATTTTTAATGGTTATACTTAGGAAGTTGATAATTTGAGAATGGGAGGATCCTTTAGCTAGAATAGCAAGAACATATGCTTGAAGTTATAGTTTAGAGGCAGTAATCCGATCCGTTCTTCTGAACATTATAGCATAGTTCTTAAAGCTCTACAGTCAGATACCATGCATTCAAATTTTGTTGTCACTACTGCTATTATTACTTTCATTGTTATTAATAATAACATTTATGTTGGGATGTTGTACAATATTTGTCTGAAAAACTATTAAAACCAAATAGTTTTACTGTAAATTATTAACAATACAATAAAATGATAATTATTATTAATATATATTAAGCATTTATTGAACAGTGCAGCAATGGTTGTAAGTATTTTACATATATTAATTCATTTAATATCAAAATAATTATATATGGTCAGTTCTATTATTATTTCCATTTTACACATGATAAACTGAGGCACAGATAGTCTAAGTTGTCCAAGGTTAAAGAAATAGTATAATGGTCATAGAGCTCATGAATTTGACTAGGGCCAAATTGGGGAGTGAGTTTGTTTATTTATTTTTCAACTCTTAAAATTTTATTTTATTTTATTAAATTTATTGGTTAGTAATGTTATATAGGTTTTAAGTGCACAATTCTATAAAACTGTACATCATTAATGTGTTGCATTGTGTGCTCACCACCCAGAGTCAGTTCTCATTTCATCATCATTTTTTATTTTTTCCAGTTTTGTTGAGATATAATTGCCATATTAGTTAAAGGTGTACAGCATAATGGGGAGCAGTGAAATATAAGAATTCATTTGGGTAGTGGAAAAGACTATGAGGATGAATATTGTATGGTTACCGGTAGTAGAAAACCATTTTGATTTTTGCACAGAAGAGTAATATTGTCAGATGGTATTTTAGGGAGATTAGGCTAGAAAGTATGATGAACACAGACTGGAAGCTGTGAGACCAAGGTACTTCAGTTTTTAACTGTGAAATTGTAAAGGTCTGAGGTTGGGTGGGGGCAGGAAGAATGGACAGGAAGGGCCAGAAAGGAAGATTTTTTTTTTAAATGATTTATTTTTATTGTTTTTGACAGAGACAGAGAGAGAGATACAGAGACAGAAAGGAAGATTTAATTGGGCTTTGTTACTAAGTGGTGGAGGAGAAGAAGGCGTCAATAAAGATTTATAGGCATTTTCCTTAGGTTAATGGTGATATCATTAACAGGTAGTCTGTCCTCATAGTTAACGAACTTCCAAATGCTTAGCATTTCAACCAATCTTCTTTTGAAATTCTCTCTCCTTCTTTATGTTGGTGACTATTTTAAAGACTTGGCTCTCCTCTTACCTAACTCCTCCTTCAGAGTACTTTTCTGTAATGCACAGTCTTCAAAGTCTCAATCTGGAGCTCATTTCTCTTTCTTTTACATGCCCACTTCATTATACAGGGTGTATGCTGTCTAGTTCCCTTTTATGTATAGGCAGGGCAAACTTATGGAGGGAGAAAGCTTGGCCTGATTCCCAATTTCACATTATTAGCTGTGGAATAGCAATGTCTTTGATCTTAGTTTGTTCCTATATAAATGGGAATGATACCTACCTTCAGGAGTTACTGGAGCATTGTATGAGTCTAGGAAAACGTTCGCAAAACCCAGTAGTCCCTTGACAAGTTTTATTTGCTCCTTTTGTTCCCTTTTTTCTTATTCAAAATATTTCCCTTTGGTTCAAGTAGCTTCCCTGATGGGGGCTCGCCTACATTAAGAGGGGTAGTCATAATTTTCTTTTGCTTGCCAGATGTTAAACTGTACATTATCATCTTTCATGGATAAATAGCACAGTGATTGTCTTTCTGTTTTAAACACAGAATGAGTTAATACTCTAAAAATAAAAGATATGAATTCCAAAGAAATGTAATAATAAACTGGTTTTATGTGAAACTACATTTGAGACTGGGCGTGAAAACTTATCTTGAATCTTAAGTGCAGTGTGAAGACAAGCTATGAGAACATGATATATGAAATATAAAAATTTTTAAACCCCTACATATCTAAATTTTATTGGTACAGATATGATGAATGATATAATGATTGCTCTTTTATGTAGCAATTAGAATAGGGATTTTATTTGATGCAACGGATGCTATTATGAAGAGAATGTATCTCAGCAGAATTGACTCACATAGAATGATAGGAAGCATCATTTTTACAGATGAATGAGCCAAGATAATATTTGCTATGGGTAACTAGTCAAAGTGGTCAAGTTAGCTAAATTCTTGTTATGGATTTGTAAATGACCTACAGGAGGGTTTTTTATGATTCTGTTAACTTTCATGGACTCTTAATATCTCAAGGGTAATACACTCCAAAATAATAAAATATTAAAAATAATCTCAGAACACAGAGGAGATTTTGGTATGATCTAGTACATCTACTTTGTCTTTCAGAGGAAGAAAACTAAGGCCTAAAGATTAAAAGAGACTTGCTCAAGACTCCCCATAATGATAGTAGCAAGTCAGAGATCAAACTTAGGTCTCTTAATTCCCAGTGTTCTTGACACTTTGCTGCAAAACCGTGAGGACACCTAAACATTGTTTCAATGAAGCCCTGGCCTAGGAATGAAGTTTCTGTGAAATTGCAAAAAAATAAGTAATAAGACTTGAAACTAACACTTCTTTAATCATTATTTATGTTTAGTTTTTCTATTCTATATTTCTATAAAAAGAAATTTTAAAATCTTTTAGATCACAAAAGTTCAGTTATATTTCAAATAGGCACATTGAGATGGATGCTTCAGGAATATACAACATGTTGGTATCACGTACACTGCTGTTCTGCTGGGGGATATGAGCTCAGTTTGAGAAGATGGCTCAGAAGTTGCTTATTTATGGCCAAACTAGTTGCAATTGTATGCATTCCCCAAAGGTGAATTTGATCTGAAGAAAACTAGCTGTGTATGTATTTTCTAAGGAAAAACAAAATCTTTACCATTTAGCTGTTCATCAAACTTATTCTATTTAGAAAATTACTGGAAATATAGCATCAGAAAGCCACTTTAAAGCCATATGGTAATCTATTTTGCTTTCCTGCCTATGTTGTCTATATCAAAACACACACACACACACACACACACACACACACACACACACACACACGACAATACTTAAACAATGTTCTTATCTGTTTATAGTTTCTCTATGTAGCTCCTTTCCAAAAGGCTTTAGGTTTATATGAGAGGAGGTGAGATTAACATTGATGAACAGACAATGTAGGACCTAGGTGGTCTCTGTTCTAAAACCCAATAGTGACTTTTGAGACTGTAACTTGAAATTTGTAAAATGCTCGTTTTATACCTAAGTGAAGGTAAAAAAGCAAAATGGAATAGAAATGCTGATTTAGCCAAAACTCAAAGCAAATTCTGTTAGTGTGTATAACAGATGCCATACTCAGTGTGAAGTAAATATATATGAGATTGTCAGAAAGCATCAATATTTTGAAGTTAGTGTTTTAACAAGAGGAATTTATTTATTTATTTTTAAGATTTATTTCATTGTTTTTGACAGAGACAGAGACATAGACACAGAGAGACAGAGAGAAGGGGGAAGGCCCAGAGCAGTCCTCATAGTTGTCCGTCTTCAGTTGCCAACATGGTTTTGTTCCACACAGGTGGGCGGGGGGCCACACAGGGCAGGAACTGGGCTGGGGGCCTTCTGCCTGGGAGACATGCCCCTTTGAGCCAGGGGCTGACCTGGGGGGGGGGCAAGAACCAAACTGGGGGCCTCCCACAGGGGAAGCGCACCTCAGTTCAGCACATGGGTCTACATGGGCTGGGGCCAGGATTTGATCCTCGGTCCCTGGGGCTGCAAAGCAAGCACTTAACCCCCTGAGCCATCCCAGCTTCCCCCAAGAGGAATTTATTTGTTGTTACTATTTTGACTTTTCATCAGCTTAACTTCTACTTTTCTGATTTAAGGGGAAACCACACACACACACACACACAAATAACATAAAGGGTTTTTAAAATAATCAACTACATAATAATAAAGATGATTTGAATGAATGAGTGAGCAGTGATTCTCCTTTGGAAGGAGGTATAGTTGAGGGGAGGAAAGGGACCGTGCATAGAATTATCTAGGTAGCCTTTGCAACCACAAATATTCACCCTCTTCCCCGTTTTGAGATGCTCGGCCCAGGGGCGAGCCACGACTTTGGAGCAATGAGTTAAAATATAATTGGAAAACACCTAAACCATGATGCCTATGAGCTTTGCACCAAGTTTTCAACTTCAGTGGAGTCTGGGTTTATTTTAGCAATGTGGCACTTTTTTGGTTTGATGATTTACATTTTATTTAAAAAAACAAATTGTAGTATAAGATAAATTTACTTTTGAGATATATGAGTTTAAATTTTCCAAGGATACCATTTGTGAGAAAAATAATTTTTTCATTATGGCTAAGCTCAAAATTCTTGAAAAATTGTAGAAGTCATATTCTTACTGTGTCAAGTGATAGAGCTCTCCCAGCAAGTAAAAAGTTCAGTGAGAAGAGATATTTTCCCACCCAAACAGTATACTTGCTTTTTAATGAGTCCAACCGCCAGATTCACCTTATAGAAGAAGATAGCATTTTCTTTGCCCAGTGACTCCGATTAGTCCCTAGTGGGTGAAATTTTTTTAAGCCTTGTATTTGTATTAGTGCTTTTTGAAAGTGAGAGAATTCTGTGAAAACATTTAGTACAGTTCCTGGTGCATGATGGAAGCTCAATAAATGCTATTATTTTCTCTTTTCAAGAGATATTAAAAATATATACAGAATTTATTTCAAGGAATTAATATATGTATTGGCTTGGAAACCCTGTAAAAAATTTAAAAAAAAATCTTCCTGCTGGGCAATGTGTCTCATTTTTCAAACATATTGATCAAAATCAGGTAATAGGTAAGCTTATTAAAGGAATTTCATTCAATTGACCTCAATTTAACCAAATTTTATTTACTATCTATTATACACAAAGGACTTGCATAGGCATTGTAGAGGAGAGAAAGATGAGTAGAACATTTTTCCTCTGTTCAAGGAATGTACAATCCAAAGTTGGTGAATATGAGGAGGTATATATTCAATATGTTATACACACAACTTCACATATATTCATATAAAGATATACACATATATTCATAACACCCAGGTCTCCCAACTTGTAACCCGTTGTTCTTTCTACTATACTGCACGCCTCTGCTACTTGATGTCCAGCTCCTCCAGGATGAAAAGTGGGCTTTGATTCTCACCTCCCATTTACTTAGTGTAGCCTGTTAGGGCTTCAGTTGATCTCCAAAGCGTTAACCTTCTCTCACTAAATTGGAACATCTGAGGCAAGCATGCGTTCATTAGCAAACTATATGAATTATATGTTATTTATAAGTAAGCACCAAGTTTAAAAATTATTTCAAGTACATACAGTAGCCCAATTTCCTTGCTAACAAATGTTTTGTTGATAGAGGAAAGTAGAAATCTTTTTGGGCCTACTTTAATGAACATGTAAATCTCTAGTGTAATTAAAGCTCTAAAATACTCAAAAACTGTTCACCTAGAAAATTTAAGGAGGTTATATGTATTTACTTGAGTAACTTTTTCTTTTTTTCTTAAGTAGATCCAGAGGTGAAGTTAAATCTTATCTTGATCAGAGTATAATAGATTTGGTATTATTATTGGCAATGAAGTTGAGATTATTACTGTACTGCACTCACATATATATAATTTTTTTTTGGTTTATTTTTGTCTCACCTTTAAATTATAAGTTTTTTTGTGTTTTTTTTTTCTGTAGAAAATAAAATAGTGTTTTCTCCCCAAGTATCTACTCTATGCTGGGCCAAGGTAGATAGCAGGTAGCTCATTAATATATTTATTGTGTAGGAAATAGCATTATGCCCTGAGGAATATGAAGATGAAGGGATTATTGAGATGACATGACTTTGACTCGAGTTACTTATAGTCTATTAGGAGATGTCACATATAAATAATGATGAAGGGGGAACACCATGTTCCCTCAAAGAGGTCTATATAAAATGCTTTGAGAATTTAGAGAAAAGAGTTGATACTTTACCTGGGAGACTCAAAGTAAAGCTGGCATTTGAGCTGGGCTCTTCAAGGTGAGGCTGGGTTTGAGCAAAAGGGAGATACTAGTATTTCTGAACAGTTTCTACTATTTGCATGAATTAGTTATGGCATTAGAAGAGCGGCTTCTTACTATAATGTCTGGCACCCAGTAGGAAATTAAGGTGACCAGATTTTAACATTGGTAAAGCGGGACACCATTGACCCAGGGGGAGGGGGTTCTTGATTAAAAATTTGGTCTATCTCCCGCCGTTCCCTAGCTTGTCATGCATTCTTTCCAAAAATTGGGACTTTTTTAAAACGCCAACAAATTGTTAAAAATTGGAACTGTCCCGCCAAAAACGGGACGTCTGGTCACCTTACAGTAGGTGTTCAGGAAATGTATGCTGAGTAAGAGCTTGAACTACACAGTTCATTATATGCTGTTAGCCAAGTGTCTTCCTTATATGAAGGCTGCCAGAGAAGTAACTGGAAAATTTTTGTCCATGTGCTGACTTGAGCAGTGCCTCTGCATTTATAAAGGGCTTAACTGTTTAGTTTCCCCACATTCATCTTCTCATGAACATTAAGCATCATGCATCATCTCTGAAAAAGGGTGCAGCTACTTAATGGTTATTTCACACACCCTTCACTAATCAACTATTCACCAGTGACATCTGACAAACTGGTGGTCATCTGTAGGGCACGAGTAGCCAGCAGTTGGGAGGTAACTAGGTGACTAACATGTGTGGAAATTGATAGATGCTTGTTTTCAAGCCAGTTGTGAAGACAGGGAGGTGTGTATCATTTTTGTGTGGAACAGCTCTGAAATGCTGTATTCATGAAGGCAGGCAGAGTGCAGAACCTAGTACAATGCCACGTGTTTTCACTGCTGCCAAT
>PVKE010008714.1:20526-46974 GCA_004027555.1 Craseonycteris thonglongyai
ATATATATATATATATATATATATATATATATATATATATATATATATATATATATATATATATGTTTATTGATAGAAATAAGAGTTTGAAAAAGGAAAGTATTAATCGCCTGTTTACTAATTATAAGGCTGAACAAGCAAGATGAAGAATAAAATGTTTCAAATCACCCTGGCTAAAGGCTAGAGGAAGAATAGTAATTATAATTCTGAAAATAATTTTCTGTAGGGATGTGTAGGAGTTAAAACATTCTCACATATTATTTTGGCTATTGAACAAGGTGGCCTGTTCTCCATGCTCATTCTTCTTAACTTCCTTAGCATTTGACTCTGTAGACCATACCTCCTTCTGTAAACTTTCTTGCCCTTGACATCCATGGCAGTCGTCCCTGTTGACTCTCTTGTTTCTTTGATCTCTCTCTTCTAGATCCCCTTATATCTTCTACTGGCTAAAAATACCTCATGATGTTTTACTTGGATCTTTTCTCATATTTTTATAGTCTTTCTCTTGGTGTCACCTGTTCAGGTGAATCTCTTATCTTTATTTTTAATTCTGATCTTTTGAGCTGCAGTTCCCTATTTGAAAATTGCCTGGTAGTTATTCTTCATAGAATGCCTTAGTTTTACTTCACACTTGACATGTCTAAGATGAACTTCATCTGCTATATCTGCTCCCCGTTGTCTACCGACTGGTTGTGATTGACAATATCTAGGTCTTCATTTCATGTGATTCTCCTGTTCATTAGTTTTATATTTTTAATGCTTGAGAGAAGGAGAAGGAGGAAGAGGAGGAGGAGAGAGGGAGAGAGAGAAAAGTGGATGGGCCCAGGGCAGTCTCTATAGTTGTACATCATTAGTTGTGACATGGTTTCATTCCACACAGGTGGTTGTGGGGCTGCTTGGGGAAGAAACCAAACAGGCCTCCAGCATGGGAGTCGAGAACTTTGGCCACCATCCTGGCAGTTACCAGTTGTACCACAGTCCAGCATATAGGGTTTCATGGGCTGGGATCAGAATTCAATTCCTGGACCTCATGGTTACAAGGCAAGAGCTCAACTGGCTGAGCTATCCTGGTAACCCCTCCTGTTCATTAGTTTTAAAGTCCCTGCAGTTGTACCTAAATAGTGGTCCACCTCCCTAATTGAGGCTCACATTGACACTTGTGGGCTTCTCTAATAGTTTTGGAGCTGGTTGTAATTGCTGTCTGATTTGCTATATAGAATAAAAAAAAGTTACATAGTTCCTTACCTTCACCTTTCCTTACCTGACATTCAGACCCTTCCATGATCAGGTTCCTTTCTACCTTTTCAGGCTCCTCTCTCTTTAATCCCTTTCCTCTGTATCATATCCCTCCCCGCCCCCCCGAATCTGGACATTCTAAATTTGTCAAATATGCAAACATTAAGCCTCTCAGTTTAGGGCTTTGATTACATTCTTTTCCCTTTCCTCTTGTTTTTTAGATTTCATTTCAAATGCAGGTCTCCCAATTTAGAAATAATTTTTCAGCATCCGAACCTTTCAGGCACCAATTCTGTTTCTTTTTATTTTATTATTATTTTTTATTGTTTTTGACGAGAGAGAGAGAGAGAGAGAGAGAGAGAGAGAGAGAGAGAGAGAGAGAGAGAGAGATACAGAGACAGAGAGAGAACTGAGCTGGGGGAGGGAACTCCCCAGTTCAGCACATGGGTCCGCACGGGCCGGGGCTGGGATTTGATCCTCGGTCCCTGGCGCTGCAAAGTGAGTGCTTAACCCACTGAGCCATCCCAGCTTCCCCTCTGTTTCTTTTTAGTGACAATTATAATGGCCTGCTTGACATTCCAGGACTCATTTCTGTGCATTTTACATGTTAGCTTGAAGGTCAGACTCACATGGGGTTTCATCTTGTATCCTCACAGAGGTCTCCTCATAGATAAATTAACAGGTTTGTAAAATAAATAAATACATGAATGAAGAAGTTTAGCAGACAGGAAGAATAAATAGGAGAAATGATAGACTCATATATCGAAAAAAATGAGAATAGTAGTGTCAACTTCATAGAAGAATTAAATTGGAATACAATTTAATCCCAAAATATTGATTAAAATTTTAAGATTTGTTGGGTGTTTATTCAGATATATTTTAATATATCTGATAGTGTATAGATAAAGCTATAGATACAGATTCAGATATGTATATATACTAGTTTATAATAAATATGTTAAGAAAATTCACACAATAAGATCATAAATCATTTCAGAGAAAGCAAGAATGCCTTGAGATATGATGGGTAACCTCATCACCAGTTAGAGTACCTTTTACTTTTGTTATATTTTTTGAATATCCAATGATCAGAATTTTATTGATGTAAATGGCAATGATTTAGTCTCTAAAAGTTACTTTAATGATTTATTTACTGTTAGAATTAGTAGTTCTTTAGCTCTAGTGTACACTTACTATACGTACACTTTAGTGTACACTCTACTGTACACTTACTATATGATTTACCATTTGCATTTAATATCTCTGCTTAATTTTACAACAAGAGATGGATGTTTGCACGATATATCTTAAGGAAAATTTGAATATTGATCATTATAATCATCATTGTTTTAAAATGTTGCTTCTGAGAAACCAGTAGCTGTCATGTGCAGCCTCTGTGTACCTCCCCTCCCCGTGGTGTTAATTATTAATATAGGATTCTTTATCTTCTTTAGATTTGATCTTTACTTTGTGCTGTAGTTTCAGTAAATTATCATCTGCTATATTTTTACCTGATGCCCTGTGCTGATCAATACCACTCTGCTCAAGTTCTTCAGGCTCTGAAGCCAGGGTCAACATAGTAGATGTTCATTTACTATTTGTACAGTGATTGGATGAATGGATTCAGTTCTTGAATTATAGTCGAACTCACTGCTTGCTGATGGTGTTCCCTGCTGGTTTGAGTTTTCCTGCCTTTTCTTTGCCCATCACTATGCTCTACCCATGTGGTAGGACAGGCATCTCTATTATTTCAGGTTGGGCCTCCATTATTGCTGGCTTCTCTGGAGTGGCCTTTTGATGCTTTGACCTTCAAAATAAACTTTCTTCCCAGTCCCTCATACCAGTTAGTTATCTGCTGCATACCGGTCTCAATCCAATGGGCCAAGTCTCTAGAGACCTTTCAGACTTCTGTGTTTGCCAGTTATGCACTAAATCATGGTGCTCTGTCATAGGGGTGTCCATATTTCCAGGTTTGTCTATCACACTTGTGGTTCTGGCCTGCTGTTCCAGTTTGTTTTTATGAATAGAACCACCCTCACTCAAAAGTATCTCGATTGGGGTAATAAATTATATAATATGGCCACCTAACCTCTTCCTAAGATATGATAGTAACTAAATCTTTAAAGTTTGTCTCATCTGGGTAAGATTTAGTGCCACATTGAGAAACTCTTTAGTTTTTAAAATCAGATCACATAAGGTATCTAGTTTAAGTGATTTTGAGTTTATAGCTATTTAAATAAAGATTATGAAATATAAGAAATATCAAATGGACAAATCATAACACAGAATATTTTTCTCAAGGCTCACACAATTATTGTGCATTGTATGATTATAAGCTTAAGAATTCCTGGGAAATAAATTTTAGAAGAGTTGTTTCATGCCCTTCATCAAATATTGTGTAAAGCAACGTACTGTCTGCAACCCTTAATTTGAGTGCCTACATTGAATATGTTTAGTTATGTAAGTTCTTTTGGGGACCATATAGCAAGTACAATAGGTTTTGAATCACTCAACTGAGGTATGATAACAATTCTAAAAATATAGCATCTCAGGGTATTAAATAGCTAGGCCCTGCTAATTATTCTCAGGGTTGCTGTCTGTGAGCTAAGGCTTAAATGTCTCGAATTTCAGATACTTCAACTCCTTTCTGTTCACTTTTTAAGTCCCCTAAAATTGTTTGAATTACTGCAATAGGAAAGGAATTTGTGGGATCTTGGTAGTACATTTAAATGAAACACAATCATATTAAGGCCTACAAGGTGACACAGCACTTTTTCTGATAAATTCTGTGAACTTTACAGATGTTATTATATTGCTTTTCCTAATATTTTGATAGATAGTAAGATACTGGAAAAAGGAAAAAAGTAACTTGTAATCTAGACACTATACTTTTTCCATTGTGCCTTCTTAATTCACCTTGACATTAGCGGGTAAAGTGTTTATGTTTGGGCTATTTGTCTTGATGAGGAAAAAAAATCTGTTTCTCTTTCTTTTATTTTTATATCCTTCTGCCTGTTCCAGGATAGGTAAAGAGGAAAGTGTTTTTGTATGAGTGTAAGATCCACAAAGGCAGGTTTACTGTAGTGGGAAACTTTGTGTAGGGTCTAAGAACCCTTTATATAGGAAAGAGCCTGTATCTCCTAGACCTGTTTTGACTTTGACTTCTAACTTCTCTGCCTCTAGTACTTTTTTTTACATAAGCAACTGTGTGTTAAAAGAGAAGTAAGAGAACCTGACTCAAAATCATAGACTTTCTAGGGATAGATTTATTTCTCTACCTCTGTTAAGTACCTCTGCCAACTCTAGGAAGATGGTCATATGTCAGAATTGAAAATTTTTAGAGAGGATGGTTCCTTCCAATATTCAATAACCTCACCCTCTGAGAAATCTTTCTTAGTTCTAACCCAAGTCCTTCATATTGGAATTTAAGGCGATTTCCTTTGGTTTTGTCCTCCTTGTAGACAGAGAACAGCTGGTCACTGGAATAACTGATCAAATACGGTAAGAATGTTATTAAATCATCCATCAGTCTTTCCTTCACCAGGAGCAATAATCTCAGCTCCTTTAATCTTTCCCCATAGATATTACTTTCCAACCCTTTAATCATCTTTGTGGCTCTTCTCCACTTTAGTAGAGTTAAATTTGAACCCTGCAAATTGGGTACAGGTTTAAAAAAAAACAACTTTCTTTTAGAGTAAAGAGTAACTATCTGGTCATACAAAGATTCTGCAGTTACAGCTGCACCCAGAGAATCCTTTCATCCAGAAGCAGACTCGGTTCCTAGACCTTTTCCTTCCATGTTCATAGGCCAATTTCTTCCACATGTGCTGATGGCCTGATGACTTGTGGTCAAAAAGAGGTGAAGTCTTAATTTTTTGGTGATAGTCTTTCTAAACTCTAATTTTCACCCTCCCACAATGCAATATTTTTATTTAGTTTATGAATATGACGATTTGTTGCCTGAATATGATAAGCAGGATGAGAAACTGAGGTAATGAATAATTACTTTGTGTAAAGAACTTTGCAAACTCTGGCAGTAAAAGAGGTAAGGAAGCTTTAAAGAAATAAACAAGCCAATAATTTCTAATTGTTTTCATAGAAGTGTAAATGTCTAAATTCAAATAATATCAATATCTAGGCACCTTTTACATAAAATGTGAGTTTTGAGTAACAGAGAATAATCATTAAAATACATTGTGTGACTTCTGGTCTACTGGGAGTATACCATAAGTCTTGTCCAGTTCAAGCTCTGTCTTATGAACATTACATGCATATTGGCTAGTCTCCCAGACATAAAACTTAATTTGACCTTCAACCCCATTTTTAATTTGACCTTCAACCCCACCCTCTCACTTCTTGAAAACCTTTGACAAATTGTGTGTTGGTGTGTGTGATTATTGCAGGGAGTGAAGTGGAATGCATATGGGTTAAAGATATTCATTATTCCGAGGTTAGAGTTTGCCTTTAAAAAATGAGGCAAAAGTCTTTCAAGCAGAGTAGACTATTAGAATAATTGTTGGTGAAATTGACTTCTTATTACACAAATGATATAAAGCTGAGGAAACGTGGCTGTGAAACACAGCAGCTATTGGCGTGTTTGTAGGAAAAACTGGATGACAAGCTTGCAAGCATGCGCAAAGCATGCAATATTCCACTTTGTAAAGGCTCAGGACACTGATGTCACAGTTAGAGAATGTGGCTGATATGAAAGGTGAAGCTCATCAGCCATTAATATTTCAGACCTAGGATCTTGGTCTTTGTGTTCAGCTCTCACTGCAAGCTTGACACAACCTCAGGACACAAGGTAGAAAAACGTTAAGACTTGATATGCTGTCTTTCTGTCAACTTTTTTTTTTTTTAGTTTACGTGCAATAGAAGTGTATTATACTTGTAATAAAAAAGACTTATGAACACATCAGGAATCTGTACAAATGAATTAAAGTCATGGAGGTAGCTGTCTAGGGGTGAGATTGGGGTTACTAGGTTCCAATAACTCTACTTCAACAACAAATTCTAAATGTTTCCTGTGTTGTAAATTAGAATCTACTTGTTTTAATTAAGACCATCTGTAAGCTCACAATGACTTGGGGACTAAAGGAGTGCCAACATGAAAACTGGCGGTGTTTATCTGAGTCGTTTATTCCTCAGGCCAAATATTTTTTTGCCAGGCAAATATTTCATAGATTTGAGTTAGCACATGACCTGTTTCCTCTAAAGGTCTCTCATTAAGTGACTTATAGGTGGCTTAATAATGGTGTATTTGGGAACCATCTAGAAAAGATCACCTCCCTGGTGTGTATGAGTATATGACTTAATATAATTTTTAGCAGTAGATATTGCTGATTAAAACAAGGTATCTGTTGTTTTAGGAATTGGAAAGAGAAAGTGAAAGTGAAGAAACATGGCACTCCAGAAAATACAACCATAAAGGTGACATTATGGAAAGAAAGAGGGCATTTAAGCAAGAAGGCAAAGGCTTGCTGGCAAAGCTAAAAAGGAATAGCTTCAGCATAGTGCAAGAATACCTGGCTCTAAGAGATATTACAGGTTTCTAGGAAGTGAGAATTGAAAGACATCTTAGACAACTTGGTCCTTTAAATGTATAGATTAAAAACAAAAATACTAAACTGCTGAGCTGCAGGAAGTTCTTTCATGTGTCTCTGTATTTTTCCACTGAAAGACTGATGGGGTAAATATTAAGGCAGTGAACAGTTATTCAACAAATGAATGTGAGAGAACATGTGTAGTTTAGCAAGAATTCATCTCCATTCAAATGAACAAATAAAATCAAATTAATTTAAGAAAAATAAATAAGTACTCTCGAATTATTTCTTTATACTCTGTATTGTTTCAGAAAGGATTTATAATTTAATGTGGGATAAAGAGATGTATAAGTGATCATAATACAGTAGCTGTGGTTGAACTTAATGGACTGCCAAACTTCTGGGCAGACAAATGTATTATCTCATTTCATTCTTGCATTCACCTTATGATCTACTGCTGTCCTCCCTATTTTATAGATTAGGAAACTAAAGCACAGAGAGATTAAAATTACTGGCTCAAGTGACAATGTGAGAGTTTAAAGCAGGCATGTCTAATCTGTAGCCCAGGAGAACTCTGAATGCAGGCCAATACAAATTCTTTTTTTTTTTTTAAATATTTGTATTTATTTATTTATTTTGACAGAGAGAGAGAGAGAGAGAGAGAGAGAGAGAGAGAGAGAGAGAGAGAGAGAGAGAGAGAGAGAGAGAGAGAGAGAGAGAGAACTGAACTGGGGGAGCTCCCAGTTCAGCACATGGTTCCGCACAAGCCAGGGCCGGGATTCGATCCTTGGTCACCGGCGCTGCAAAGTGAGCACTTAACCCACTGATACAAATTCCCCCCAATACAAATTCTTAAAACATTATGGCATTTTTTTCTATCCTTTTTATTTTTATTTTTATTTTTTAGCTCCTCAGCTATTGTTAGTGGTGTATTTTATATGTGCCCCAAGACAAGGAGGCCAAAAAGCGGGACACCTCTGGTATAAAGTCAGGTCCGTCTGTACAGAATCCATTTATAACCAGAGTTGTACAAACTTTTGGCTTCGTTGAGCCACATTGAAAGAAGAATTGCCTTGGGCCACACATAAAATACATAAACACTAGTGATAGCTGATGAGCTAAAAAAATAAACTACAAAATATCTTGTAATGTTTTAAGAAAGTTTATGAATTTGTGTGGGGCTGCATTCAGAGATGGCCTGGGCCACATGTGGCCCTCAGGCCCTGGGTTGGACAAGCTTGGTTTATAACTGTGATGTCACTGTGCCTCTGGCTGCACAAAGAAAAATACTGATGTACCCAAAGAAAGAGGTATGTGGACTTCTATGTGAATTTGAAAGATGGAGGAAAATCCTGTGGGCCAAGGTGAACAGCAAGGTTGAGGTAGACCTTTTGGAGATAGTGGCTGTGGTAATGACCTTTGAAAGATGGTGGCTTTTAGATAGACATAATTAAGAAGTATGTTCCTGAAAGTTTAAGGATGCTGTATTTTCTTTTAGCAATGATAGGATGGATTCCAGAACAGTTGGTTAAAAAAAGACCATTAAGCCATTTGTTTACCAGTGTACATTGTGTGTGCTAATATGAGTGTAAATGTGCAGAGCACAAAAGTATTCAGTAGCTGGAAAAGAGTGACAGGGTTGTGCCTATCAAACTGTATTAGGTATAGTACATTATGTTCTTTGGCCCCTAGAAGTTTATAATTACCCACAGCAGAACATTGCAGTATGAATACTGAAGCTTCCTGTTCTATATAGTCAGGTGACTCATTTATTAGTCATTCCTTCCAGCATCTGTGAAGTGGGTTGGTATTGTTATAATTGTTACCTATAAATTGAATCTCAAAAATATAGATCACATTTCTAAAGATAACACACATAGCTCATACATTTTGAATCAGTTCTTCCAGTGTTTTTTCAGTGTTTTTCAATGAGTTTCCTTCAGCAAAATGGACTTAAATATGATTTCCTCCAATAGTCAGGAAAACAAAAAATTCACATGCTGTCTTTCAAATTAATGAATTAATGAATTAATTAAGATGAGAGAGAAAGAGAGAGAGAAAGAGAGAGAGAGAAAGAGAGAGAAAGAGACAGAGAAGAGGGGAGGTACTAGAGCAGTCTCCAAAGTTGTACATCATTAGTTGTGATATGTTTTCATTCCACACAGGTGGTTGTGGGGCTGTGCGGGTTGAGAACCCAACTGGGGCTTCCCGCATGGAAGGTGAGAACCTTCACTGACATCTCGGCAGTTACTAGTTGTGCCACAGTTCAGCATATGGGGTTTGCATGGGCTGCGGCTGGGAAAATAAACCCAGACCCTTCAATTGTGAGGCGAATGCTCAACCATTGAACTATCCTGGGATTTCCCACATGCTGTCTTTTAATATCTTCTGTTTCCTGATGTTCATAAAGAGAAATAGTTTTGGGCTAGTTGAGCTAGAATAAATATGGCAATCAGAATACTATAGAAAGAACCCAAGTATAATTAACACGTAGGGACTAAGAAAGAACAAGAGAAAGAACTTGGGTTTAGCAGTCTCAAAATAAAATTATAACTAATACATTTATTAAGCACGTAATTATGAGAGTGATTAGATGAGTTTTCATTAGGCAGCACATTCTCTGTCTTGTTAAGTGAATTGGAATGCTACACAGCAGATTGGCCTTAAAAAGCTGTGTCTCCTTTAAAGAAAATGAAAACATCTCTAGGTCCCACAATTCATGATATGTAGGTTGAAGCCATATTTGGTAGGAAGGAAGAAGATAAAATTCATTAAGTACTCGAAAGACAGTTGTTGCTAACATTTGGTCTAATTCCAACATTTTGGACTTCCTCTTTTCCACTGCAGATAGCAATTATCACTTTTTAATGTGCCTTTGAAATTTTAGAATAGAATCCTTGTGAAGTGCATCAAACATTCTTGAATGGTTTTCAGAACATTCCTTTCATGGAGCCATAGAACCAGCTGCTCTTTTGCCTTAGTCAGTTAGCATTTTGTCATTGATGCTTTAATGAATGCATGTATAATAAAACAATCTGAGACTGATCCTGTTGCAGCTATTTTAAGGTGGCAATTATAGCAAAATGAGACATTGATTTATAATGCATTGTTCCTCTGGTCTAGACAAATTACGTGATTTGTCAGAGAGGTTACCTATGTATATCTCTGAAAAAAATACTATAGTTATAACCGCAGAACAACTGAATGGGCTTTTCTTGTGTGTGTGATAAAGGAGAATGCAGTCTTATGTTAGGGAGCTATTATAAGCTTAGGGTCTTGATGTTTTTCTTGATAGTTGTACAAGTACATTGAAATATTGACACAAATATTAGGATAATACAGTCTGAAAGTCTTTCTGTTGAAGACAAAGTTTTATAGACTCTATGTGTTTAAAGAGTGAATCAAAATTTCTATCACAATTACAGGATCAACACTTTTAGCATCAATACCTTTGATTCAATAGCTAAAGTTAACTTAAAATTTTCATTGACTGAAAATAGTAATACTTAACTAGTCGACTTCTTTTTTCTGTGTGCCTTGTTAGGAAATCAATTGGTATAATACATTCTGAGTATATTGTGCCAAAGACCAAGAGGGACAATGTAAACATGAATTATGGTATGTTCCTTTGCTCACAGTGTGGATTATTGACAGAGTGTTGACATTTGTACTTATAAATTCAGGCACATTTTTCTTTTTTTATCCCCTTACTGTACAAATTAATTGTATATAGAGCTGGGTGACTTCTGAAATCAACAATAATCATATTTATATCTTTGGTAATATCTGGACTAATGTGAGAGATTGAGGCAATGTCTTCAGAATTCTTTGACATTATCCTGTGCCAAAGCAAGTATATATAACTAAGTTCTATGTTAAATACTGTTTATAGTCTAATCTTAGTTTTCACAACACCAACATTTTGTGTAAGGATTTAACTTTCTGATTTTGTACATGATGGAAGAAGATCAGCAAGTTTCTAACTTGCCTAAGATAGCACATTTAGTAACTGGGAGAGCTGAGATTTAAAGCAGATCTGTCTGAATTGCAAGCCTTGCCTTTTCTATTCTGCCACATTGCCTCCCAGCAATAAAAGAAACATCTCTCTCACTGAACACTAATAAACCTGTTTAGAAAATCTCATTTAATTTGGGTGATCAGGATCGAATTCATAGTAGGTTACAAATAAGAAAGTAAGCACAGTTACATTGCTCATCCAAATAGACGTCTTTTATTGCATTTCTGACCACACACCTCATGTCATGTAAAAGGAGCCAGTGACTCTCTGCAGTTGTCTTTCCTGGATTTCTCTGTGAAGTTTTGCCCTCTTTGATACATAATATCACACACCACAAACAAGAATGTGCTGCAGCTTGAGACTGGCTTAAGCTGAGCAGGCCGTCACTGACATCTAAGTAAAGGAGGAAGTTGAAGTAATAGCTAAGTCTTGGAAATTCTAAGTTGCAGAATTCCTAGATGTATAGATTAGTTTGTCACGTAGATCTCCATTGGCTATGTCTATATCTCTATCTGTCTGTATCTATATCTATCTGTCTATCATCATTTATATCTGTCTACATCTATGTATCACCTATATTATCTATATCTATCTATACCTATATTTATTTACATATATTATCTATCTCTATATCCATTTAAAATTAAGTAAACCTAGTATGTGAAAATATAGATAAATTCCAGATTAGAATTTTTATTTATTTTTTTAATTAAAAAAAATTTCAACTGCAGTTGGCATTCAATATTATATTAGTTTCAGGTGCACAACATAGTGGTTAAACATTTATATAACTTACGAAATGATGATCCCCCCAATAAGTCTAGTACCCATCTGGGATGATATGTAGTTATTACAATATTGCTGACTATGTTCTCTATGATTTTTTCCCCCCATAACTATTTTATAACTGCCTATTTGTAGTTTTCACACAGCCTCCCAAAGCTCCTCCCATCTGGCAATCATCAGTTTGTTCTCTATATCTATGAATTTGTTTCCATTTTGTTTGTTTATATATTTTGTTTTTATAGTGTCCACATATAAGTGAAATCATATGGTATTTGTCTTTGTCTGACTTACTTTACTTAGCATAGTACCCTCTAGGTCTATGCTATCACAAGTGTAAGATTTTATTTTATTTTATTGCTGAGTAATATTTCATTGCATATACGTAGTGTAGGGTAGGCTTTTAAATTACAGTGACTGACATTTAAGTATATATGCTAAACTTAGAAATGTAGTATTGTATCTGACAATGCTATCACTCAAGGGACCTTTACATATAGTTTATCACATGTCCTTAAGAGTTTCCACTTATACTTTAATGGACAATTCCAATGACTTTCTTTATATTTCCTGTTGGAATTTTTCAGAACCTGATTGATTGTACCCCAAAATGAGTCTGATTACTTTTCCCATCTGTTTTTTTTCCTTCTTTCTTTTTAAACATAAATGATATTATCCATCAAGTTCATAGTTATTATCACAAGTCCTGTCTCCGAATAATTGTGACTATTTCTAAGAATCATATGTACTCTTAAAGGATAAAAAACACTGAGGATATTAAAAATATTAAAAATTTTGGGGAAGCCGGGATGGCTCAGTGGGTTAAGCTCTCACTTTGCAGCACCGGGGACTGAGGATCGAATCCCGGCCCCGGGCCGTGCAGACCCATATGCTGAACTGGGAGCTCCCCCGGTTCAATTCTCTCTCTGTATCTCTCTCTCTCTGTCAAAATAAATAAGCAAATAAATAAATATTAAAAATATATATATATTAAAAAAAATTAAAAAAATATTAAAAATTTTAAAATGGGAGTTCAGAATACATTTATAACAATGAAATAAATATCAGTGTAGTACTTAAAGGTGTTTACTTGGAAGAGGACAATATAAATTCTGGATGTATCTTTAAAATCTGTAGATATAGGTATTCTTCATACATATTTAATCTATATATCTTGATTGATATCAACATCTTATACTCGCACCAGTCACACACTAGTTTGTATGCTATGCCTTACTATTGAAGACATTATTTAGTAATAAACGTGGAATGCTTCAGCATTCAGTACTATTATTGACATGAGATATGTTTTGTTAAGCAATAGTCTGATTAATAGGACCTAATGAATAAATACAGTAGCTAAGACACAGTGAATAAATATAATAGCTAAGACACAGTTTCCGGTATTCCATGGAGTTTTGAGTTTAGTAAAGAACTTACAGTTTTAATAGGAAGGGAATCATCATCTTTATACAGATAAAGACACAATTTCATTTCCCTCTTAATATCAAGGAGGGGATGGGAGAGACATGCCTCATGCTCTTTCTCCCAGGACTCTTTGCTAACTTGGTTTTGGGTGCTGCCAGCAGCTAGAAACTTCCACCAACCAATTCCACATTCTCCTAAGGTTTAGAGATCTAGTATTCTGAAGTCAGTATTTAGGACAGAATCATCATTAGTGCAGGATTCTCAGTGAACTTGGAATATATTAATAATGTCTAATATTTTTACGTAAAAATGCACCCCAAATTTCTAAGGGAATACTTAAAAATAAGATTGAGGCCTACCTGGTTACAATTGATATATTAGAATAATAATATTTATTTTTGGATAAGGTCTGGGATGGTGGCCTGATTAGAAGGCTGTGGATTAGAAAGATGCAAATATCTGTAACAGTGTATAATAACATTTAAAACTTTATTTCTATCAATGATAGAAAAGTACAAATTATAGCATGAGGAGATTTAGGCTGGGAATAAAGAAGCATTTCTCGATAGTGTATGGACTTAACACATTTTAAGAAAAGATAGGGAAATATCACTCCTTCAAGAATTAATGCTTGGGGAAGCCGGAATGGCTCAGTGGGTTAAGCGCTCACTTTGCAGCGCTGGGTACCCAGGATCAAATCCCGGCCCTGGCCCGTGTGGACCCATGTGCTGAACTGGGGAGTGCCCCCGGTTCAGTTCTCTCCTGTCTCTGTATCTTTCTCTCTCTCTCTCTCTGTCAAAAACAATAAAAAAAAAAAAGATTTAATTCTTAGTCTATTTGAGTTGGTTTATTTGTAAAATCAACTGAAGGCAAGAGATCGGCTTCTGTAGTCCCATTTAGCCCTCTGAATATAGCACACATGTACCTAGTACACACAAGCACTCATTTAAAAAATGTGTTTACTCTAATCATTTTTTATTTAATGAATGATTTTATTTAATTAATGAAACTAATTATAAATATATATTTATATTAAGATATATACAAGACAGTCATTGAAACAATAAAGTGGATTTGAAGAGAATATATTTAGCCAGGGAGTTATTTAAAACAATGCAAAACAAAAACCAAAAGCAACAATGCAGCTTTTCCATTCAGGGATAGAGATTTACTTCATGTTGAGCCCAGGACTGACAGCCTCCTTTGAGAATATGTCTGGTTTATAGCTGTGAAGACAACATGACCTTTTAAAACTCTCGGGTCACTGAGGAAATAGTTGACTAGATACGTGAAGGATTCTAAATTCTACATTTAACATTATTGTAAAGGGAGATGGAATTTATAAGTTAACATTAAAATATTTATCTCTAGAGTAACTATTACATTGATTATTAAGTAGCTGATACTAATTATTGAAAACAAAAATTCTTATAAATACTTAGTAGAGGACCAAAGCTTATAAAGATGAGTTTTTACTTTATCAGGTTTCTCTGATATAATTGTTTCAAATATTGAGAGTATTAAAATTGTTGTTATAGAATAATATTTTTAGGGGAAGCCAGGATGGCTCAGTGGGTTAAACACTCGCTTTGTAGCCCTGGGAACCAAGGATCGAATCCTGACCTTGGCCCATGCAGACCCATGTGCTGAACTGGGGTGTGCTTACCATGCAGGAGGCCCCCAGTTCACTTCTCACTGGGGCAAGCTTCCCATTTGGCAGGCCCCCGATTCAGTCCCTGGCTCTAGGGGCATGACTCCCATGTGGGAGGCCCCCAGTCTAATTCCCACACTGCGCAGCCCCTGCCCACGTGTGTGGAACAAAACCATGTGGAAAACTGATGACGTACAACTATGGAGACTGCTCTGGGCCCTCCCCCTTCTCTCTGTCTCTTCTCTGTCAAAAACAATAAAATAAATCTTAAAAAAATTTTTTTTTAATAGAATGCTTGAATTATAAAGCATGATAATAAGTATAAGTACAAATGTGAGATTTAATGGTTGCTTTTATTTTTAAATTTTACTAGTTTTTCTTGAAGCACCAACTATTATGTTGAGATTTGCACTCACTTTGTTTCCCCTCCTTTTAAGGGTTCATAATAGCAGCAACATTGGCTGTTGACCGTGTCCTTATGAGGGTGTATAAAAACTTTTTTGGCATACAAAGTTTTTAAAATTTAAAACACTGAAGAAGATTGACATAAATATTAACATATTTATTGAACAATAAAGTCTTTACATTTATTATTATATATTCAGTGGGTTGATCAGTGAAAGGAAAGCCAAGGCAGTGAACTGCTCAGTAACATTGGCTTTGAGTCCTTTATACAGAAGGTGTGAATAGGGTCTCATATCTGCTAACAGCATTGCAGTGCCCTCGATCTAATATTCAAACATGATATTGCTTAAAATAATAGAAGTGTTGAAAAAGCTATTTTCAATTTGCCTTCTAACTTCACTTTTTGTTCTAACAAGTATGAATACATATTTTTAAGTATTAAAAAATGAAGCACTTATATAATGTGTTTTAAGGACAACAGAAGTCTGATGATTCAGATATATTCTGCAGATTCTTGCAAACATTAACTGTGGTTACATCCATTACTATTTGAAACCATTTTAGTCATTTGATGTGATTCCTACTGGAATAGATCATAAAAGCTTTGTTGACACTATCAGAACTCATCAGAGAAATTTGCATAAATTTTTATTCTACTCAGATTTAATGGAGATAAGGCAAAATTGGAAAAATGTGAAACTGTCTTAGTTTTCAATGAAAATTTATTCATACAAGGGTAATATAGTTTTATCAGTTATTCAGCTCAAACTATTTAGTACTTGATATGGCTAAGACATTGTGCTAGGTTGGGAAGCTCTTGCTTTTTAACCCTACCCTTTAATTGTAAAGGCCTGTACCCTTATATTAAGTTTGTACATTGTTCGGTCTTGGTTCTATATTTCAGCCATGAAATTTTCTGAAAATATACTCACATATACTAGTAAAACATTTGTTTATTTAATAGTCATTTTAGAAGAATTATAAATGCAGAAACTGCATAAACAATGTAATACTTAAAACAGTAAAATAATAATATTATAAAAAATTAATTATATTATGTTTGGTTATTAATACTAAAAAGAAAGAAAATTGTTTCCATGTGCCCTAAAGGAATTTGAATTTGGTTTTTAGAATTTAGATTTCAATAAAGTACTTTTGAACTTTTTATATTACTGTAATCTTAGTGATGTTATCCTAGTGAGATTTAATTTGATCTTAATAGCAAAGCATATTTCTATATACTTATGGAACAAATCTAAATATAGGTAATACTTTTTGATATCAAAAATATTGGGGAAGCCGGGATGGCTCAGTGGGTTAGGCGCTCACTTTGCAGCGCCGGGGACCGAGGATCGAATCCCGGCCCCGGCCCGTGTGGAACCATATGCTGAACTGGGAGCTCCCCCAGTTCAGTTCTCTCTCTGTATCTCTCTCTCTCTCTGTCTCTCTCTCTCTCTCTCTTTGTCAAAAATAAATAAATAAATAAAATATATTTAAAATATTATTACTGTAATTGACACATGGTACAATTTATTCAGTCTTCAAATCTTCATTAAAAAATAGCAATAGAATTTTCTGCATTCCATTGGGGGAACCACAGGGTGCCTGGTGAAAAACTTTTTCAATAGTCTCTATGTCTACTTTGAGTTGCCTTTGTTCATAAAAGTCTGTTATGTAGAGTTATTTCTGAATATCTCATCAGTTGAAATAAACCACAAGTACCTAAAATAACTGGATGTCTGTTTAATCTCAAGGAATCTTCAGGTTCAGAAATATGGGTTCACTGAAGAGCAAAATCAGTTAATCTTTAAAATAAAATGTAATGAACCAATAAAAGAACTATAGTTCAAGTGGCTGACATCATACTAAATGTCTTCCAGAAAACAGAGATTTTCTCATAGTATGATTTTGATGAATTTTTCCCTTCTAGAATATACAAAGACTCAATTGACTGAGAATTTGAAACAATCGGTGACTATGATATGGGTCTATTGATTTTATTAGATTAGAAATAAGGCTATAAATCACTATGTGCCTTGTAGCCTTTTCAAATTAGGAAACAAATAATGCACATAGATTTCCCATCACATTGAACACAGATACAAATAAACATGACTTGTTTTTTAGAAAACTGTAATAGTATAGAAACAATACGTATACAATGATTTTTATTCTAATATGACTTTTTATTTAGGAGGGTACAAGGAAATTAATTTATTGGAAGCTAAATTGATATTTTTATTCTTATGTCACATAGAAGGCTATCTCAAGAAGAAACTAAAATTATAACTGTGGTTTGGACATCAAGAAAGTATTAGCCTTTTCTTGCAGGCTAAGCAAAACTAAACTATGCCAAGTCATAGAAGGCTGCTTTTGTTAGGATATAAATTTTTTTTCTTAACCTCAGTGAGAATGACAGACAGGTATTAATAAAAATAAAGGCATTAGCATAGGAGAGGTAAAAGCAACTAAAAATATCATACACAGGTTTATGTTTGCTTTTGTAGGGGATGACATAGAGAGAGAATGATGGTACGGGATACTGGAGGGTGGGCAGGGAAGGAAGACTGGAAGGAGGAGACAGGTAACGTGGAATGGAGATTGAGGTTAAAAACTGGTAATTAAAAGGCTTAAATGATGTGTTTTCTGTTCTTTCTTTGTACCTTAATTGCTACCTCTTGACTTGGAAGACCCACCAATGACATAAGAAATTGATTAACACATATTTTGTATTATAAGTATTACATGTTGTATTCTTACAGTAATGTAAGCTAAAGAGAGAAGAAATTGTTATTAGAAAAATTATAAGTAAGAGAAAAAACATTTATAGTGTTTATTAGAAAAAAATGTATATAAGTGGACCTGTACAGTTCACACCTGTGTTATTCAAAGGACAACTCTACTAGCTTCTGAGAAATGAGAACCAGTATGAATTAGTGGATAGTCCATTAGAAATAAAAGAACCTAAAATTCTAGTCATATGTAAATCAAAGTCTTCTGTGACTTCAATTTTATCATCTTCTAAATCAATGAATTTATAGATCATTTGTACAGTTCCTTCTAGTTCTGTCTTACTATGACTTTAAATATTTTATTTTATTGTTGAGAGAAACAGAGAGAGAGGGCAGAGGGCCCAGAGAAGTCTCCCTAGTTGTACATTGTCAGGTGTGACATAGTTTCATTCCACACAGGCGGATATAGGGCCAGGCAGGGGAGAAACTGAACTGGGTCCTCCCTCATGGGAGGCTAGAAACTTTCCCATCATGTCATCCTCATGATTATCAATTGCACCACAATTCAGCATATGGGTTTGCACAGGCTCGGAGTGGGAATCAAACCCAGACCTCTTGATTGCAAGGCAAGTGCTCAACTGCTGAGCAATCTCAGTATCCCTTACTGTGATTTTATAATTCTATAAGTAAAACCTGAACTGGCTTTCTTGCTTTTCTACTTGCAGAATTTCAACTGCTAGGCATACACAAGTTGCACAGGAAAAGTTCCTATTAACTCATTAATCTAAAGGTAAATTTGTTTGCCCCTGACTGATTTCTACAATTTATAACTGGCTAGCCAGATTCCACCTCTAACTAGAGTGATAATCTAATGAAGACCCTTTAGATTATGGAAGTCTTGTGCAGCATCTAGAGTCTCAGAGGTATTCTAACTATGAACCTACTTTGGTAGCAGATACTATAAAGGAGGAAGAATGATAATTTGAGTCTTAAATCTAAATCTATTTTTGATTTAAATTTTAGAGTCAGTATAATCTCATTAGATCACAAACTTCTATGAAAATGGTGGTACCAATTTGGCCATTCTTGCTAGGTGAGTACATATTCAGGAATATATGTTCAAAAGTGTGAATTTTTTCTGAAGTGAATAAGATTCAAATTAACGATTATATATATATAGTGATTATATATTATCTATATCTATCTATACCCATATTTAACTATACATATATATAGTGATTATATATATATATTATCTATATCTATCCATATATATATATATATATATATATATATATATATATATAATATATATATTAGGTTCAAATTGACAAAAGTTCAAAAGCAGTTTATTGGGTGAGAATATGTACCCCAACATTTTCCTGAAGTTAGGAGACTTACATGGTTTCTGCCATAAGAGCTGAGAGAATACAGACTGAACAATTTGAGTAAGGACATGGCAGAGTGACAAATTATATTGCAATCTGAAATGGATGGAGACAAAATCTAGACAGAGGCTAGATTGTCTAGAGTTTGGATAGAGTTTATATCCTTCATGGGGTTTCTATTGTTTAGTTGCCATGAGGACTACCTTTAATTCAAGAGCCAGAAGAAAAAAAAAAGCAATTGATTCTGCAGAACTTTAGTTTTAGTAACACTTATCAATATAGTACAATGATAAATCATGTCTCCTAATCTACAAAGTATTGCGGAACCTCAAATCACATTTTGTCAAAAAGAACAATTTATAGGATCGATCTTAAAGGTGAATGTCATCACCATTATTGGCAACTGAGAAGTGATTTTACTATGTAACTTTCAGTTGATCTGTGATACTCTTATCAACTATTTAGCTAATTTTGGAAAAAACACATGCCTCCAAAAGAAGACATGAACATAGAATAGTGGCATAAAGTCATAAGATCTGGAGCCAGATCACCTAAGTACAAAGCTGGGTCCACCATTTACTTAGCCATGGGAATGGTATACACATTACATGTGACTTTCACATGAAAAAATTTCTGGTTTATCAGATCCTATCTATAACCAAGTAAACATCCCTTGGACTCATTGCATCACACGTTTCAAAGCTTCAGTGTTTCTATCTAAATAAATTAGGATATTAATTGTATCTTACTCTTAAGGTTGTTTTGAGGCTGAAAAGACTAATCCATTAAAAGGAGCTTACAGGGGAAGCTGGGATGGCTCAGCGGGTTAAGCGCTCGCTTTGCAGCCCCGGAGACCAGGGATTGAATCCCAGCTCCGGCCCATGAGGACCCATATACTGAACTGGGGTGTGCCCCCAGTTCAGTTCTTGCCAGCGCCTATGCGGGAGGCCCCCAGCCCAGTTCCTACCCTGTGCAGCCCTGCACCCCACCTGTGGAGTGAAACTATATGGAAAACTAATGCTGTCAACTATGGAGACTGCTCTGGGTTCTCCCCCTTCTCTCTGTCTCTGTCTTCTCTCTGTCTGTCAAAAACCAATAAAAATAAAATCTAAAAGAAAAAAATGAACTTACAAGTGTGTCTAACATATAGTAATTGCTTAAAAATATTCACTACTATTATTAAATCTTGGATATCTCAAATATATGTTATATTAGTGGTTAGGTAGCCAAAGTAACAAACAGAATTAGCCTTAAAACATGGTCAAACAAAGAAAAGAAATGTCATTTGCAAGAAAAATAAAAAGGTTTTGTTGTTACAATCATTTTATGTACAAACCATACTGAATATTACTTTTAAAAAAATGATGGAAAAGTATAGAAAGGAATGCTGCTTCTAAGCATAAGTACTCCACATCAATTGTAGTTACATTGCTTGAAAGAAAACAGTGTTCTTTGGTTATTGGGCATCTTTTCATGTACTTACTGGTCATATGTATAGTGTTTTTGGAGAAATATTTATTCAAATCCTTTGCCCACTTTTAACTTGAATTGTCTTTTTATTATCAAATTTTAAAAGTTCTTTACTTTGGATACAAGTCCCTTAGCAGATTCATAATTTGCGGATATCTTCTCCCATTCTGTGGATTGTCTTTTCATGTCTGATGATGTTCCTGTTTTAAATTTTGATGATGTCTGAAATATCTATTTTTTTCTTTTTCTTTTTTGCTTTTGGTATCATAGTAAAGAAAAAAAAATTGCCTAATCCAAATTTATAAAGATTTGCTTGTATATTTTTTCTTTTAAGAGCTTTAACTCTTACATTTAGTTCTATAAGCATTTTTGAATGATTTTTTATATGTATGTATATGTATGTGGTGTGAGGTAGAGGTCACTTTAATTTTTTTTTTTTTTATGTCTTGTGAATATCTAGTTTTCCCACCATCATTTATTGAAATGACTGTCTCTCTCCATTAAATGGTCTTGGCAATCTTGTCAAAAGTTGATTTACTAAATGTATATCTCACATCCTTTTAAAAATCTGTGCTTTATCTAGATTTATTCCAGTTGAATGGAAAGCTGAGTGTGATTTCTCTTAAAGACATTTCATAATTAAGTTTTTTTTCTTCAGTTGATAAATATTATAATTGGCAGTTTCTTTGTTATTACTATATAATATTTCTTATATATATATGTGTGTATATATATATATATATTTTTTTTTAATTTTTTTATTTTTATTTTTGACAGAGAGAGAGACAGAGAGAGAACTGAACTGGGGGAGCTCCCAGTTCAGCATATGGTTCCGCACGGGCCGGGGCTGGGATTCAATCCACGGTCCCCGGCGCTGCAAAGTGAGCGCTTAACCCACTGAGCCATCCCGGCTTCCCCTATATAATATTTCTTATGTCTTAGATGAAACTAATTTTCTTTTATGTTCCTAAGTCAAATAACCTTGTCCTCCTTGTAGTACATCACTAAATTAACCTCCTATTTAAATGTTACTTAGTATAGTATAGGCAGAGAAAAAATATTAATCCAAATGGAAGCTTTTTTGTGGCTAGAAAAAGGATTTGAATTACAAATCTGTTATGTATTTAGTTTTTAAATTTATATACAATAAACTAACTTAAAATGTCCACAATTATTATTTGAAGCGGAGTAGTTTTGTTAGTTTTGAATTCCTGGATTCTTTTTCTTTATCTTGTAACCTTTCCATCTAGTGTATTTTTGTTTTTTGATTAATATCTCAGTTACATAGATTACACCCTAACCTCACTTTAAAGTGTCTATGCTTTTTAAATATAGGAATTAACATAGCATGGTAAAATATTTGCTTATATAGGGAACTGAGATTTTGTATTTTGTAAAACACAAACAAAAAAGAATAAACAATCCTCTTTAACAAATAGCAACAATAACACCTAGAATATACTATGATTAAAATAAAAACCAACAGATATTTTTAGTAGCCAAAATGGTAAATATTGTATAACTGAGGAGACATATGGAATAATTCTAATATTAACAAAATTTTAAGAGAAATTGGAAAAATTTTCATAGCTTTCAGAGGACAATTCACTTAAAAATCTAGTATAATTTCCAAAAGAGCAGTAAAACTTTAAAAATAAAGAAATTTCCCTTGCCCTTTTACTAAACCCCAATATACTGGAATTCTATATTTACTATGGTTCCCGAGAATTTCATTTTTATGAGACATTGTCTTATCTAGGTTCTGCACAGGCTATTAAATGCTGATATTACCTTTGCAGTCTCCCCTCTTCCCCCTCTCTGTCTTTTAGTTTTACCAAGGTAATAATCAGTTACAACTTCTAACTTAACCTCTAACAATTTAATGTCATGACATGCTAATGCTGTTGACAAACTTTCCATCAGGTATTCACATTTTGTGTGGACTTAGAGAAAATAAAATTGAAACGTGAAGATAACTTTCTTCTTACTAGAGACATCAGTGAAAAATCCGAATGAAACAAAATTTTCACACTCCCCTGCCTACTTCCTTAGCAATATCTTGGAACTATTAGATTATATTGGGTTTTATTTAACTGATTAAAATTTATTTTTCCAAATACCCTCAATGGATTTGAAAAAGCTGGTGATAAAAGTTGTGTTCAAGGACCTCATCAGCTAGAGCTCCAGATATCTGGTTCTCTAGTGTCTCATTGTAGTCTTTATTTTCTCTTCATGAGCTCATGTTAATTATCTCTTTCATCTGCATAATGAGTCTGATAATAGCTAAGGGACTGGCTTGAACATGTGTCCAGTTCATGTTTGTAGCTCACTTCATGTAGTAGTGATATTCCTGAAAATTGAAAATTAAATCTTTATAAGCAGAATAATTTTAAATACTTCCGTGGAATTTATTACTCAGAGATTACCATTATAAAATGAATTATCTTTTATAAAGCTTACCACCTCGTGATTTATCTGTTTAAGAGTGTTTTATCTTTTTATTTTATTTTAAATTTTAATGAATTTTTTTCAATTACAGTTGACTTTCAGTCACCTTTTATATTTTTTTAGTTGAAAGCAAGCATCAATTATTTTGACCAACTAAGCAATTTTAAAAACAATATTTGAATTTATTAGGCTGGGAAAATTTTTGAATGATTTAACAAAAAATAATTTTAATCAAGTGTAAAATATCTTTGAGTTAGGGATCTCTTCTTTGAAAAGTTTTACAATAACAATGTAGTGAAATTAACAGAATAAGAAAAGTAATAAAAATTGGACACCTGCCATCTGAAAAGTTATGTTTTATTATCTGAGGTCAAACATTAGCCTATTAATAAGAAGATCTATTTCTTAAATTATTAGGAATCTAAAATAAAGCATTTGTTCAGCAAACATTTGCAGTAAAAATTAGAATTTTGTTGTTGTTAGGGGAGATCAAGTAAATAAACTAAGAAAAATAATTTAAAAAAAGAAGAATCTGCTCAGTTGTTCTTAGAATTTTCTTTTTAAAATTGTAGTAAATATTTTACTACGTAGTTATTTTATAGCAGGCTTTAGTTAAATATATAGATACAGTACTTATTTTGGTATTATTAGTATCATCTAATCTTTCTTTTTTTGAGACCCATTCTTTCCCTTAATATACTCCATTGTATTCGTTTTTTGAGTGCTGTAACAAACTTCCATAGACTGTATGGCTTAAAACAGCAGACATTTACTCTCTCACAGTTCTTGGGGCTAGAAGTCAGAAATCCAGATGTTGGCAGGGCCATTTGCCCTCTGAAATTTCAAGGGGAGCATCCTTCTTTGCCTCGTCCAACTTTTGGCCCCAGGTGTTTCTTGGCTTGTAGGGGTACACTTGTAACTTCAATTTCTGCCTCCGTCTTTACATGACTGTTTTTCCCTCTCTCTGTGTTTGTGTCTCTTCTCTTCTTTTTATAAGGTCAACAGTCTCATATTGGATTAGAGTTCACTCTAATACAGTATGACTTCATCTTAACTTCATTATATTTACCATTTCCACATAAGTTCACTTTCATATGTACAAGTGATAAGGACTTGAACATTTCTTTTTTTGGGGAAAATAATTCAACCCATAACACCCATGTATTATCTTTAATTTCCTATGGCAGTTCAATGAGTTTTTTATTTTCTGTTATTTTTGGATCTTGTCTGTTTATTCCATCCATCCATCCATCCATCCATCCATCCATCCATCCATCCATCCATCCATCCAATGAAACCTGTTGTGTTCCAGGCACTGTCGTAGACACTGAGTACAGGACAGAATGAAATAAAATCCCTCCCTCACGTACTTACATTCCATTGGTAGTTGACAGACAATCAAGACATTAACTACATAAAACATCTTTGATGATAACTATTAACAAAGATGAATAAAGCACAGAAGGAAGATCAAGAGATATGAGGGTAAATGATAGGTATGGCGTGTGTGTGGGGACTACATTTTCAAACAGAGTGGTCAGTGCCAGCTATCTACTCTGCTAAACTAATATATCTGAACCTGTTTCTGGATATCAGTAACCCAATGTACTGACTCACTCATGTAATATATTAAAATGATCTTTCTAGAAATAATTACTTAAATCAGAGGAGTGGTGTGATTATAGATATGATTTTAGAAGGCAGAAAAATGGCTTTGAATATTTCTTGAAGTATTAATTTGACTAATATGTGCTAAGTGTATTCTTTGTGTTAAGAACCATGCTAGGTGCATGCGATACAAAAAGATGAGCAAAAAAGGGCAACTTCTGTCCTCATAAAATCATATGTTATAGGACTGTCTCTCAGAATCCTGACATAATGCGCAAACATTCTTGGGTAACAAAGAACCAGCAGCTGATAGCTATATGGGGAAGTCAATCTGACTCTGATTGACTTATATATTTACTGATATATTTATGATTTACTGATATATTTCCTGCTGATTTCTAGGCAAAAGAATAGAATGTAATTTAATTAGTTTTTTAAAAGGCATTTTGTAAATACCCATAGCTTATTGACTTAAAGTCTTGTATAAAAATTATAGAGAGGTAAGAAAATTTTTAGTATGAGTGCTGCTGGTTTGTCCCAGATTAACTCTGTTTTTTTCTGGGTTAGTATGTTTTAGGGTTATTTTTATAGAAATATGGTGGAAAATATTATTGTGAGCTACATAGCCCAGATGTGAATTATGAAAGCTGGTACAAACCACATTTTACTTGATGATTTGTTTATTGACTTTTAGAATATAGAATAAAATAAAATCATGTACTTTCATTTAAGAAAACAAATCTTCAATTTGTAGAAGACAAATCAAAATTTGTGGTATAGCTCACCTAAAAAACTGACCCAAGTTGTTACCCTGACTTCCTGTAGACTGTATATATCTGCCAGCTATTGTTTTACTAAGATGAATGAATCTCGGCCAAAGGATTTAAAAGCTCTCTTAGAACTAACTATAAAATTCCTTAGTGTACAGAAATAAAATTTGCTGAGCTAAATGTTCATCAAAAGGCCATGCATCAAGCTAAGAAAAAAATCTCCAGACATACAGGCAGATTGTATATTTAGATATTCTTGTATATCATGTTAAAACAAAAATTATGGAATGCATCTGTTACTAGTCCGAAAACCAGATTAAGCTACAGTGGAACCCACCGAGGTCTTTCTCACCAGTGTTAAAGTAATCACGCTCAGAGCGAAGGGGCAGCTTTGTCATTCACTAAGTGTGTAGTAAGATTCCTATTGGGCACCTTTGACAGACAATCCATGACCAGTTCTGATGCTCTCCTGGTTTATGAAGCTGAATATAGACATGTCTTTGCTGCCCTTTTGTGGTGTGTTTTATCTCATCTTGATAACTTTTTCCTCCATTTGGCCCTCCTTCAACACGTAAATAGTTCTACAGATTTTTTTTTTTATATCCAAGCTGAGACTATCAAAGTCCCCTATTATACAATAAAATATGTACATTTTAATAATTGTAAAACTACTGCTTATTACTTTTTGTAACAAAGTTGATAATCTAGGACTTCTCTTAATCTTATTGGTTTTATACACAAACAATGTAGATTGATTTCATATGTCTACCCAGTTTTCTACAGACTATATATATATATAAAATATTAATTATAAAGTCAAGGAGTGATACTATCTGTATTCCCTCTAGAATTTTTTGGTTTACTACAATATAACCTTATTTTAATGCTATTGTATGAAACAGTCTAACTGACATCATAAAATTTTCAACATATTTTGCTGTTATTGTTATTATTATTATTGCTTAGGA